>JAJLWQ010000092.1:0-35441 GCA_030570875.1 Citeromyces matritensis
AAAGTCATTTCCTCTCCGATTCAAAATCTAACTACTCACCAGTATACAGTCATTCTCCTCCCTAGTCCTATACTACAGAAAACAAACACTACCACCTCTTAGATTCGTCTCCACCCTTCCAGGAAGAATCTGTGTAACCCAATTGGTCCTTGACCCATGCCACAGTTTCAGGGTCGCCCATATTCTTCCCCAAGTCGTCAGAAATCTTGACAGCGTGGTTACCATTACACTGCTGCAGCTTGATGACAATATTAAGAGGCTCGGATTTTTCCTCCTTGTTTGAAGCCCGTGTGAAATCATTCGTAAGGAAGGTTCCAATACCGAAAGACGCTTTGAGCCCTTCCTCGTCAGCTTTCTTCTTATACTCAATACACCTATCTATGTTGAGAGAATCAGAGAAACAAATAACTTTTGAAAATCTCTCAAGTTTCAAAACGTCGTGATAGTGGTGTGCAATTTTTTCACAATACTTGACCGGATCGCCAGAGTCCTGCCTCACTCCGGAGTAAAAGTCCGAGTATGGCGGGACAAAATGTTTCAAGTAGGCATCCGTCCCAAAGGTATCGGTAAGAGCTAGACCAGCATGATCAGCTCCGAAAGTGGCTAACCAGTAGTTCATGGCAAGCTTATTAGCCTCATTATAATCACCGGTAATTGCTGCAATTCCCATGAACCACTCGTGCGCTACTGTACCGATCGGCTTGACTCCATATTTCTTGGCTAACAAAACGTTAGAAGTTCCCAGAAAGAGGCTCTTTTTATCCGGATGCTCTTCATAATACTGCATGATTCCCTGCATGACAAGATCTTGTGCTTTGAAAGAACGTCTACGTCTTGTTCCAAACTCCGAAAACACACAGTCGTTCTCCATTAAAGCCGAGCACTTGGACTTGATGAGCTCAACCTGCCCGTCGTAAACCCAGTCGGTATCAACAAAGCGGAAATACGCTTCTGATACCAGAGACAAAAGTGGAATTTCGTAAAGCGTTGTCTCAAACCACGATCCTCGAATTGTGAGCTCCAAATCCCCATCACCCGTTTCCTTTAGAGCGATCTGTTCCTTAGGTTTGAGCCGGAATTCCGCAAGAGCATTCAAGTACGCTGCAGGAAAGGGCATGCACTGACTGAGATACAAAATGTCATCTTTGGAGAATCTCAGTTCCGAGAGAGAGTCAATCTGCTGTTTCAGCCATTTAAGACCCTCATCGTTCATCTTCTTCTGGGGAGTCCTGTTCGTGTATTTATAGACAGCAGAGATGTGCTTGAAGTGCTTGAAGATGGCAGCATGCATCGTCAATTTGTAGAAATCAGTGTCCAACAGGGACTTGATGATGGGTTCCATGGTTATCAATGAGGTGTGTGGATGTTGGAGAAAACGGTTTTCGGTGATCAAGTTTTTCTGGCATACGAGGTGCTACAATCGGAGGTTTTTCTGTAACAAAAATTTCGTGCTGAGTATCGGGAAGTTTAATCTGTCATGGCTACAAAGAAAGGTCAATTAAGGGTGTGCTGAAAAGAAAAAAAAAACATCAGCTGATAATAACTTATTGTATGTACCTCAAATTTTTTCAAGTTTAAATCGATTGAGAAGCCGTCTATTTTACAGCTAGGGGTGACTCGAGATATATTTGCACTCACTTTACCTCAGTGCGTTAGAATGTTTGTGATGCTTTTGTGTTTCAACAGCATAGATCAACCTGGAGAAAAAAAAGACCGGCAATGTTTGTCATTTATCAATTCTTCAAGTCACTACTTGAGTTATTAATTGCCTCACTTAGATCTGGCAGGTCCTGACTTGTTAACCCAATTTTTAACGTAAAATCACAATTTGGCAGAACAGCCATACATGGAGCATAAGATGGCTGTTAGCTGAGGCTGACTGAAAGACTATCTAATTTAGAGGGATTTTCTTTTTGTTTCACCAAAATCTTAAGGATATGGTATTATACGTTTCAGAGGTGAGAACCACAACGAGGGGCTGATCTGAAAGCTTCTGCGAACGCAATAGTACTTAAGCTTTTCCATAATGTTTTTTTTTTTTTTTTTTTTTTTTTTTTTTTTTGCCATCGCCTTGTCAGCCATGTCTCAACGGCTGACAATTGGACGAACAACCCAAACCCGGCTTTATTTTTCTTATCACCGGCATAACCTCCGTACTCGTATGCTTGATTATTAATAGGAAGCTTTTCGTGTTACTAATGCACGATTATTAATGCAAGGTATTTAAAGTCCACAATTGTTCCAAAAGTATAACACAAAATCATGACAACATACTTAGTGACAGGAGCAAACAGAGGAATTGGAAAAGGTTTTATAGACCATTTGGCAAGCTTGCCCAACAGTAAGGTTATAGGAACAGTAAGAGACTTATCAATCGTGCAGGATCACGATAATGTGTCTTTCATCAAGCTGAGCTATTCCGATTCACTGGACGAGATGAAAAAGGACCTTCAAGCCCTCAATAAAGTTGCACCAAACGGTGTCGATGTGGTGATCTCTAATGTAGGTATTGCGCAAGCTTTGAAGCCGCTTAGTGAGACTGATGTATCTCTGCTTACCGATCACTTTGACGTTAACGTTGTCGGTGCCATAAAGTTCTACCAGGCGATTCTGCCATACTTGAACAAGGGCGAAGGTGAAAAGAAACTTGTTTTCTTGTCGTCTGCTGCGGGGCTCACAAACAACTTTTTCAATCCTGGATTCTCGGGTTATGGGATCTCCAAGGCTGCTTTGAACTATGCTGTCAGGCAAATTGCAGTTGAGAACGCAGGAAAGGCGGTGGTCATTGCGGTCCATCCTGGGCTCGTGGAGACTGATATGAGTAGAGCGTCACTTGAATCCGTGCCCGAAGAATTAGTTGAAGCGATTAGCAGTCTGCCAAAGCTGACACCCGAAGAGAGCGCTCAAAAGATGAGCTCTGTGATTGAGGGGCTCACTGCTGAGGACACTGGCTCCTTCTTTACATATGAAGGTGAGAAGATTACATGGTGATGTGTAGCAGTTGATAGTAATTTTATGGTTCTTTGAAGTTAAGAGGATGTAGTCTTTGTTAAATCTAGTGATGAAAGACTCACTTTTACGTGTTCAGCCGGCATTGGAAGGTTCAATATTCTCGCATTTAGTTAGTACTACACTGACCCCGGAAAGCTGATACCGGTTCAGTAGAGATCAGAAAGTTTCACTGTTGCATCTTCGCTTATGAGTCAGGCCTTTATTATTACAATTCACACTCTCCTGAGACAAAGTAAAACATCACCCATAGTCACAACCATAGACGGACAGGTATAGTTTATGCAATTCTCTATTTTTGTTCATTATACTGGCCCCATAAAATACAATAAATACCTCAGTCAAAGTCCTTCTTCTCCAACGGATTGTACCTCAGGAATTTTTCAATGAGATCAACATGTGTCAGCACCATTCTTCTGCAGCAGTAACGCTTTAGCTTGAGCTTATCAAGCGCATCTCCCTCAGTCATGTTGTCATTCTGGAGATAGTTTAAATACGTCTCCCACTTGTCGCCAACAACCTTGCCACACGAAAAGCACCGAACCGGGATAATCATGTTGGTAAAGTTTTTAGAAAATATTTGCACTCAGTAGTGTGCTTACCAAAGTGTTTTTTTTTTTTTTTTTTTTTTTTTTTTATTCATCCCTATGAGCCACAACTGGACTCTATCGCTTCAAGGTGGAGGCAAGCCGTTGCAGAATGGTCTGTACTTTTCAGAGGACAAGAAGCACTGTATCGCACTATTCAACGACTGTCTCAAAGTCTTCTTTCTACAAACAAGGAGGTGCATTCGCACCATCCCCCTTGAACATGAGGGTGTGGCTGACTGCTTTATAAAGGACCACCTCATCTATGTCATATATAAGCATGAACGGGTGGATGTGATCAACTGGAGAGACAAAGTAAGCGTCCCATTGGTGGACCAAATAAGACTACAGTTCAAGGAACAGGTTTTGGAATTTCTCGCTATGCAAGACAGTGACTTTTTTTTCATAACGGGGGACCCACAGACTCAGACCAGATATGTGGTAAAGACAAATTCTGAAGAGTATCACGAGATGCTGCGAGTGAAGAATGTATCGCACTATAAAAAGTCGCTAAATGGAAGTAAATTGGTTTTTGTTCAAAATGAGAAGCACAAAATCACTCTTGCAGAATTCTCCACCTCTCTAGACGTTCTCTCATCTACGCAGCAACCCTTTATATACAAGTCTCCGGTCACTAGTGTGGCTATTTCGAATGGCGGAATAGTTGGTCTGGGCACCGCGTCTGGTATCATACAAGTGGTGTATACGTTTGACAGTGAGAAACCGCAGCGGCTTTTGAAATGGCATTGCGATCAAGTCCTCTCTTTAGAGTTCAACAGTGACGAAACATACTTGATGTCTGGTGGTTACGAAAAGGTTTTAGTATTCTGGCAAATGGGCACAGAAAAGCTTCAATTTTTGCCTCGGCTGAGCGGTCTCGTTACTGGGATCAAATGCGATCAGGAGTTTTATGGTTTGTCTCTAGCGGTGAATGAGAATGACACTGAACTGCTTGTGCTCAGTTCTGTGGACCTAGCATCTCGTCTGAACGTGGACGGAACAAGGCCAAAGTTTTTAAACCAATATGAAAACTTTCGCAAACAGCACAGAAAGCTATTGAAGAAGATCAACGACGTTACCAAAATCAAGCTGGACTACACCACCAATTTTAGCATTCATCCCATCACCAACCATGTATATTTCCCCTATGACTCGTATGTGCAAGTTTACGATATGGTCAAGGATGAGCAGGCATTTGTGCAGGCTGTAGCACCCACTTTGCAAACGGGAAAAGTGAGAAGCGAACTCTCGTTGGTCGACCCTGAAATTCAGATTCTCGAGTTTTCCTCAGACGGCCAATGGATGGTGACCTATGACAGATTGAAATCGTCCAGCCTGGACAGTTTGCTTTCTGAAAAAGACGTGTCCTACTCGCTCAAATTCTGGAAGCTCGGAGACTCCTCCTCAAATGACACTCAATGGGAGCTGTCAACAAGAGTGGTAAATCCTCATGGAGACAACTGCCCCCTTGTGGCTATGCAATTCTCTCCTGAAGACGCCAGTCTGGCCACTGTGGATAACAAGGGTGGAGTGAGGATGTGGAAGCCGCAGAAACCAAAGGAACACTTTGTAAAAGCTGCAGGAGAGAAGCTGCGTTCTACCGCTTGGACTCTCAGGAAAGTGAGACCTGGTTTTGAAACCGACTCAAATTCCATCGGTCTGGCTTGGTCGCCCGATGGGTCTGTTCTTCTCACCTCTTTCGATTGCATATTGACTTTGCTCGATTCCAGTTCCTTCAGTGAGATCGAGCCGCATATTCCGGCAATAGCTTCTGCCAAGATCAAAAAGCTTGAGTTTTTGAATAACCACCAGGTGTTGGTCTTGACGAAAAACGCTATAGTCACTTTCAACCTTCTAACCTTTTCACTTGAGCCGCTCTGTTTCCAATGGAACTGTTCGTTAGGCGGCAACAAACTTGTAGCGGTAGACACGAACGCTCAGGTTGTTGCATTAGTGTTGAACTATTACAATGAGGACAAGACGGCCATCAAAGCTAAAGTGGCCTTGTTTAGACCCTCGTCCATCACTCCATTTTTCAGTGCCGATCATTCCGCTCCCATCTCCGGCATCAAATATTGTCAAAGAGGGTTTGTCTTTATCGACGTGTATGGCAAACTAGCAACAATCTCCAAATCTGCAGCCAGACTCAACGAGTCTCACAACGACGAGGCTTACGAGATAAATGTTCTGCTCAATGCTGCCACAGCACTTGCGGATGCGCCCAAACTTGAGCAGGATGGGGAAGCAGGCACAAAGATTCTCAACTCTAATGTCTTTGACTCGCTTTTGGAGAATGTGGAGGGAATGAAAATTGATAGCTTGTTTGATAGGGTAATGAGGGTTATTTAGATGATGGGGGGACTAGATTCACTAGGCATTCAATAGCTTGAGTATAACTAAGTCAAAGAGCACTTTGACAAGGAACGTGAATCCAAGTGATAGGGTTTCCCTTTTGTCTTCTTTTCTCGAAAGGCGAATAGACAAGGCTGTTGTACTAGAAATCAATATCTCATTTTTAACTCCGTTTTGCACTCAATATTATCCAAAAGGCTGCACTAACTATTGATGAATTTTGCACGATACTTATCTACGAAAAGAGTTTTGGTCTGTCCTGGCCAAGGCATATTCAATGCAGATATTCTAGGACTGCTCAATTCTTTCTCTAAAAAGTCCAAAACCATCAATTCCTATTTGAAGGTTGCAGACCGAACACTACGATCTCCCATCTCGTCCACCATAACCGAAAGCTCGAGTTTTGATCGCTCAATTCTTCAAAAAACATCGATCCAGCAACCTTTGCTAATTCTGGCAGACTATATAATTATGCAGGCTCTTAGAGAATTCTACAACGTGGACTTGTTAGATGGGCCTAAAAAAGTGGATCTTGCTGTTGGACATTCTTTAGGCGAGATTACAGCTATGGCTGTTCAAAATTCTATTGAGCTGTCAAGAGCGCTTGAGTTTGCCGAAATGAGAGGACTGGCTATGGAGGAAACGGTACAAAAGCTGGGAGGTGAATACAAAATGTACGCATTGGTGTTCCCGTCAAATCTTTTTGATTTCGTGAGAAGCTGTCTTTCTTCTGCCAAGAACATATGTATTTCAAATATAAACGGGTACGAGCAAGTTGCCATAACCGGAAAGCAGAATGACTGTGAACGTGCGATAGAAACACTGAAGAACAAGATTACAGAAAAGGATGCCAAGTTGATGAGAAGAGTCAAGGCTGTCGATTTGATGGTTTCGATCCCCTTTCACAACACAGCTTTGGATCCTGTGAAGGAAAGGCTCTCTATGTACGTACAAGATATTGCAGACTCGCCTCTGAGCGTGCCTATTGTCTCCAACATCAATGGTCAAATTCAGCACACCCTTAAGGGTCATCTGCAGAACGTGTTGGATGTTACAAGCAAACCGGTCAACTTTGTTTCGTGTCTTGAGACTATTCTTCAGGGAGAAGAGCGAGTAGAGTTTATCAATCTGGGACCAGGGAAGGTTACTTTTAATTTGATCAAAAAGTTTGCTGCGAATAAAGAAAGAGAGGTTGGCAATTACCTGGTGGATACTACTGACGGTATGAATGAGTTGGCGAAAGTGTGGTAGTGATGAGACTTATGGTTGTCAGAAGCCATCTCTAGCAATGTCGAAAGAGCAGCTTTTTATTTTGAGTGGCCGCAGAGAGAATAAGCCAAGTGGAAACTAACGAGAATAGAACTCCCCAGTAAGACTGATTAATGATAGAGAGGTCTAAGGCTGGTACCTCATCTCCTCATTTCCTCACCCTTGCAAGATATCTGGTCATCCGCACTCTGCTAGAATACCGTGAGTCTATCAAACTGTCATCATGAACAAACGTCCATGTAATTTCAGCAGCGCTGTTGTGACAGTTTTATGGACGCCACTTAAAAAAGTCTCTCTCAAAGAAACTTGCATCTGTTCAAGGCTCTGAAGGCAATTCGACTTTTTGACGAAGCCATAGGGAATTCAAAGAGGTGTATAAGGATTTAGGATTTATTACGCGTTTTAAAAACCTTGTTAGGAAGCTCTACGGATCTGAATCAGTTCAGATGCATTTGCCTGAGAGCTTCATGAACATTTACGCTGAAGCAATTTAGCTCATTGGAGTCTGCGAGAGGCTAACCCACCGAAAAATGATAGTTACCTGGTTGATCCTGCCAGTAGTCACATGCTTGTCCTAAAGATCGAGCTATGCATGTCCAAGTATAAGCCATTGATACAGTGAAACTACGAACGGCCCATTAAATCAGTTATCATTTATTTGATAGTCCTCACTACATGGCCATGGTAATTCAGAGCTAATAAATGCGAAAGATCCCGACTGGTGAAATGGATGTATTTCCTAGATTGAAAAACCAATGCTCTCCGGAGAACTTGGATGATTCATAACAACTTTTCGAATCGCATAGCTTTATTGCCGGCGAAGGTCCAGTCAATCCTATCAATTTTCGATGGTAGCATAGTGCCTGCCGTGGTTTTAACGGGTAACGGTCAATTACGGTTCGATTCCGAACCCGGAAGGCTTTCGAATTCTGAGACGCTAAGATAGCATAAGGAGATTCTTCTCCTAGTTTCCCATCAAGTGGCAATCTGTACCATCTCTTCCAATCATAACATGGAAATCATAGAGTTGTCATTCCAAAGCAGGGCTGAACCGATTGAACTGACCATCTCAAGCAAGACACCATTAATCTGATGGCACATAATCATAGAAGACTCTCACTTTGTAATCCCTCCCACATTGCAAATGAAAACTACTTGTGACCCTATCTCACAACACCACAAAAATCGTCAATAAATACATACAAAATCACGAGGAGGTGGGGATAAAGTTACCCACTATACAACTAGGAATATTGTAACGGTCTCTTCTAATGGTGAAGCTGAAACAGCAACTTCTTCTTTTACGGCCATCTTTCGACCTTAAATTACAACTGGTGAGCACCGCTTTTTGAGTCTTGTCAAAGGCGATGGACCCGTATTTTTCCCAGTAGTTGACTGAGCTCTCTTCCGTCATGAGTTCGTAGATGGTGAGCTTCCCATTCTTCAAATCGTCCATAGGAACTTCCACCAAACTGGCAAACTCTTTGTTTCCACGATAGATTTCACCCGTCCTTCTCCACAGACACGCGGGGATGGCCATGGATGTAAACACTCTATCGTAGTCCAAAAGCATACGCTCAAAGTTCTCCTCTACGAGAATCAGATCGATATCCTTGAGGGTTTTGGCGATAGCTCGGAACCCAGGTCGAAATGTACTGAGCGGCTTGAGAATTCGCTGTCGGGATGACGAGTTCATGTAGTTGTCCATATAAGACTGCAACCGAGCATAGCCCTTTGCGTAGTTGTACGGCCGGAGAAGCCCGGCTTCCAGCTTTGCGTTGATTACTTGTTTGAGACGTTCCTCTGGAGATATTTCAGTGGTTGGATCAGCGGCCGTAAGGAAAAACTTGTCTCGAGCACTTTCCGACACATTAGGAACGTTCTGTTCCTCGTACGGCTCTATAGGAGCAACCGGAGGTGCTTCTTGTCGTGGCATTGCCATGCTGTTGAATACGGGTCCTGGGAACTCGTTCGTAGGGACTGAACCGTTTGTAGGGACTGAACCAATCTGCTGTAACCCTTGAAGCATGGGATCGTTATTGTAGTCAATGTTGTTCATCAGTTCTGGGTCATCAATCATAGAGAGGAACTCGTTGAGAGAGGAAAACTCGCTTCCAACGTGTTCCGAGAAGAAGACCGGATGTTGCGTTAAAGAGGCTAGAGAACCACCATTGAAAGGCATCTCAGGCTGCGAAGAAGTGGGAGTCATCGAAGGAGAGCCACCACTTATGTTCATCTTTTTTCGCTGTCTCTCACTCACAGGTTCATCGTGACAGAGATGTCCGATATTTCTCTTTATACATCGTTGGCAGGGCCTAGAATCATCACATATCATGTGCGATCGACGACAGTATATACAAGCAATGTCCACTTTGCGACGCCTTGTCTTGGGCTTTTCCTGTGCCCTTTCCATAGACTGCGTCTCATCAAGTGTGGAGTCCATCTGAAGTGTAATATCCGGACACCTTATGCTTTACGTCGGGGAACAATAAGTCGATTCTAAGCCCTTCCCTCGGTGGTGGTAACAGAGAGTTGCCTACAGTAAGCGTGCTCGCTGTAGAATAGTACGTGGCTCTGATTTCGCTTTCATCTCAGCAGAGCTTTTCATAGTTCTCCTTTTGACCGAGAAAGCGTTGACACTGACGCTTTGTCAGAGAGAATCTCATTTTTCGTAATGACTGATGGATCACTTGACACTTTTTTCATGGACGAGAACACATCACGGCAAACGGTATTAGAACTACTGGGTGAACTTGAATATCTGTGATCACCGTAGTGTTGTGAGTTTAGTTTTGTGTGACTGAGAGATTGTTTTGTATTGAGTAATCTCTGATGTGTAATTCGTTTTCATGAAACATTGAGAAACAAAACACACTTTGTCAATTCCCGAATGATGGAGTTTCTCGTGTGATTTGATGACTTGCTGAGGTTCGTTTAAAATTCTGGCACCTTTGAAGAAAATGAGTTTATAACGTTGTTCCATGAGAATAGCTTAATGACTTGTGCATGATTTAGGTCCTCTGTAAGTACAACAGAGATGTAACAGAGAAGTACGTACTCCGAATTCTTATTTTTGGCAAAGCTTTCTAGATTTAGTGCATCTCAAAGGTAGAGCCCTTCATTAAATCGGCACAGTCATACCCGAATTTACTCAACCGTTTAAGCTATATTTAGGTGTTTGTTCATTTTGCTCTCCCAGACTCTCTGGTCTAATCTGAAGCTCATCGATAGGTTATTCTCGTAAGAATGCTCTGTTAGACGTCTAAAACGTTTAAAGTCCCACTTCGTATTTTTAAAAGCCCTTAAAAGGAGGTGGAGACTCTTTAACCGAATCATTGTATGGAAACATCACATCAATATAAAGCATAAAACTTAACAATTATCTCTTTAGCGAATCAATAGGAGACGCAGTCTCAGCATGAAAGGTCAGATGAAGCGCAGAACAAACAAACCTCAACACAGTTTCTCTTATTCCATCCATCGATGGGGAAGTCACATATCATTCACAGAGGATGAACTGGCTTCATTAGTCTGAGATTCAACTACAACCGTTTGTATATCCCCTTAATACTCGACCGACAATCACCGAACTCGTACAACTTGTTCGAGATCCTCTATTAGTATTTTGAGAACCTCCACCTTCATCATTATCCAGTAGCGACTAGACTGAGCGAAATGGAGGTTATGATGATTTGGTATCCTTACGTACAAATCATTCTTAGAGTAGTTCAAGTAGTGAGGGCCACGAAATACACCAAGATGGGCATGAAATGGGGCACACACCTGACGGGACTCAGCAAATACTTGACATGTTAAAGCACCAGCGGCAGCCTAAAAAAGGCTTAAATCATATAGATGGACTACTTTTGAAAACGGCACAAGAGGCACAAGAAGGCACAAGGGGCACAAAACGGCAATTGGTCCCTCACAGCAAAAGACCTATCCAACAAAGATCGGCATAAAAGAGTTTTTTTACCTATTGGGTTTAGCCTAGGTACCAGCGGTTTGTGATAGTGTATATGAGAAGAATTTCATCCAAAATTCAATCCAGATTCTTGCCCACTTGAACATCTATCTCTCTATTTAACCAATTGCACTCAAAAATGATGATTGGACTAAGAACATGCTTTGCAAGAGGCTTGAAGCGTCCCTTTTCCACGATAATACCGCTCCGTCAAAAGCAGCTACCCAAGATGAGCCGTGAGGAATTTCAAGCTCTGTACAGACAACACCAATATACAAAGAACAAGAAGAATAATCAAACAGTTGCACTGTACTCTAGTTCGCTCTTCCTTGTCTTTTTGACCCTTTCATTTGCTTCAGTTCCATTGTATAGAGCACTTTGCCAAAAGACAGGCTGGGGAGGGACTCCCCAAACGGATGCCTCTAAGATAACTCCAGATAAAGTTATTCCAGTCGATACAAAGAAAAAGATACGAGTACAATTTACAGCCGAAACTTCAGGACTCTTGCCCTGGAAATTTGTACCTCAGCAACGTGAGGTGTATCTTGTTCCTGGAGAAACAGCTTTAGCCTTCTACAAGGCGAAAAATACAAGTGATAAAGATATCATAGGCATGGCGACATATTCTGTAACGCCGGATCATGTTGCGCCATATTTCAACAAGATTCAGTGCTTTTGTTTTGAAGAACAGAAATTGGCTGCTGGAGAAGAGGTGGATATGCCGCTTTTCTTTTTCATTGATCCAGATTTCGTCAATGACCCGGCTATGAGAAACATAGACGATCTTGTGCTGCATTACACTTTTTTCAAGGCCTCGTACAGAGACGGGGAGCTCATTCAGAACTAATCTGTGTATATATGTTAGAGTGATTAGATATTGGGTGAATGATTTGGGGTTTGTTTAATAAATTTAAAAGTTTTTAATGACTGTGAGATTTTATGACCGGTCAATTTGCGCACATTCCCGATTTGTACAGACTCCACATGAGATCTAGCGGAACTGATCAGAGAATGTAGACCCGCTGTGATGTATGGATGGGCATCCCGTTGCGTAAATCACAGAACGACCAGATGTGCGCGGTTACCCTGCCGTAATTTTTCAGTCGCATCTATTAATTTTTTCTCCTTCACAACCCTTCACCAACCACCAAAATGGCATTCAACAAGGTCGAGAAATCATCTGCTTACCACTCCCGTTTCCAAACCCCCTTCAGGAGAAGACGTGAAGGTAAGACTGACTACTACCAGAGAAGAAAGCTTGTTGTGCAAGCCAAGAACAAGTACCACTCTCCAAAGTACAGATTGGTTGTTAGATTCACCAACAAGGACATCATCTGCCAAATTGTCTCTTCCACCATCACCGGAGATGTTGTTTTGACCGCTGCTTACTCTCACGAGCTTCCAAGATACGGAATCACTCACGGTTTGACCAACTGGTCTGCTGCTTACGCTACCGGTCTTTTGGTTGCCAGAAGAGCCCTTCAAAAGCTTGGCCTTGACGAGACCTACGCCGGTGTTGAGGAAGTTGAGGGTGAGTATGAGCTTACCGAGGCTGTCGAGGATGCCCCACGTCCATTCAAGGTTTTCTTGGATGTTGGTCTGCAAAGAACCACCACCGGTGCCAGAGTTTTCGGTGCTTTGAAGGGTGCTTCTGACGGTGGATTGTACGTCCCACACTCTCCAAACAGATTCCCAGGTTGGGATATCGAGGGTGAGGAGCTCGACGCTGACACCTTGAGAAAGTACATCTTTGGTGGTCACGTTGCTGAGTACATGGAGGAACTTGCTGATGACGATGAGGAGAGATTCAGAACCTTGTTTAAGGGTTACTTGGCCGACGACATTGATGCCGATGCCGTTGAGGACATCTACTTGGAGGCCCACGCTGCTATCAGAGCTGACCCAGCTTTCAAGCCATCCGAGAAGAAGTTCACCAAGGAGCAGTACGCTGAGAACTCCAAGAAGTACAAGCAATACAAGCTGTCCAAGGCTGAGAGAGAGGAGAGAATTGCCAAGAAGATTGCCGCTTTGCAGGCTGAGCTTTAGGTTGTTTATTGTAATGAATAACTCTTGCTTTATGTGAAAGTAAACTGTCAACGTGTTTATTGTAATGAATTTACGTTTGCTTTATGTGGGAACTAAAATGTTGAGTACACTGGAATAATAGCTTGTAGTTTCTTGTTCTTTTGTTTTTAGCCGGAATATACGGCTGGAAAAACTCCCCGCACGAATGCAACTTTGCGTCGCGAATATGAAAAAATCTTGTTAAAACCCCGCACACACGGTCGCTACCTGAGGCAAGCTCACCACCATCCTTTACATTTCGGCAAAGTTTCAATAGAACTTGCCGCATAATGTCTGCAGACTTGCCGACAAATGTTCCGGAACTATCGACCGCAGCAAACGAGCCTAAGCCTGATCAAGCCGCCACGGGCGTATCCAACGGCGATGTAGACTGGCTTTTCAGAGGCAAATCCAAGAGAAGTAAGAAAAAAGAGGATGTAAAGGAACCTAATGGAAAGGAAACGGCCAAGGAGAAGAAACCAGAGCTCCCTAAACACAATATAGAACCGACGGAGCCGAAGGAGCACTCCATACCAAAAGAGACTGTCAAGGATGCAGTAAAGGAGGAGACTGTCAAAGACCAGCCTAAAGAAACGGCAAAACCTCCTATTCAAAAAGAGCAATCTTTACCAAAAATTCGCTCCAGATCCAATTCCGACGCTTCCACTTCCTCTAAAAAATCCACGGAATCAGACACCAAACCAGCAAAGCGCTCTATTTTCAGCTCCATCTCACATAAATTGAGACCAGAGGCAAAGCCGGAGAGTTTGTTTGGTCTGAGAAGAAAATCATCCACTTCTGAAAGACCTGCTCCTCCTAAAGCTGCCCCTTCTAAAACTGCCCCTCCTAAAGCTGCTCCTTCCAAGGCTGCACCCAAACCGGTCGAGCCCAAACCAGATTCAATGCCTCAACTTGCTGAGGAAAAGAACCCTCACTCTTTTAAAGCTCATGATCTTTCAAAGATTCCTCTTAAACGAGTAGCTTTTGCTGTCCATAAATTGCAGGAAGATCCGCAGCAGCAGATCCCTTCTCGCAAACCAAAAATGGGCAATGTTCTTGTTCCGGAAGAGATTTTGGCAGAGCCTGCAAGGCTAAACGTTGGAATCGCCGACGCTAATAATCCAGAGTCGATGACGAAACCCGTGATTGATCAAAAAGCTCTTAAACGTGCGCTCGACGCTCAAAAGAGAGCTCTTTTGGAATCTGAAAAACACGCACAGGAAGCCCATGACGCAGCGGAACGTATGGCCAAAGAGGTTGCGTCTTTTAAAAAGATGAAGCACTTTACTCCCTCCTCAAAGGAAGAATTGCAGGAAGAGCACAAAGCCATGCTCGAAAGCCAGATGGAGGTTGAAATCGACAAACCGCTTCACGAGCACGTGGACCATTTCCAGCAGCAACAAGAACCATCTTATACAAACGGAGTTCCCTTAGAACTCGTATACACAAGGTGCTGTCATCTACGGGAGATATTGCCTATACCTGCCACTTTAAAGCAGCTGAAAAACAAGAGCGAGCCGCTTGCCGTTTTGAAAATGCTCAACCCGAAACCAACTCTGATCGATGTTCTTTCCTTCTCTGACTTCTTGTCCATCACCCCTGTCATTACCACCATTTTTGATAACGTTTCTATGAGCACAGAGATGCTAAAAGTTATTCTATCGTCTTTGAAAAACTCCAAAACTCTTGAAAAACTGAGTCTGCGCAACGTTGCCATCGATTCCCAGGGCTGGCTCTATCTGTGCAAGTTTCTTTTGACGAATCGGTCAGTATTGAAATTGGACATTTCGCAGCAAAAAATAAAGGCCGACACTCCACAGCATCTGCTTCGCTCAAACATGAATTGGAGCCTCTTCTCCGATACCCTGTACATCAGAGGCGGGATTGATGAGCTTGTTGTCAATGGGTGCAAAATGGAGACATCTCAGTTTAAACAGTTTATCACAAAGGGAGTCTCAAAGACCAAGAGGCTTGGTCTGGCAGCCACTAACCTCAACACAGAGAAATGCAAAGCGGTAGCAGATCTCATCTCACACTCGGATTCCTCTTGCGTGGGAGTAGATGTCGGGTTTAACGATTTCAGTGACGGTCAAATTAAGCCGTTGACCAAGTGCGGAAATTCCAAATTGGTGTTTTTCTCTTTAAACTCCACCAACATTGGACTTTCTGACTGCCAAGAAATGATAGAATCGCTTTCCAAGATTCCCACGTTGCGATTCCTAGATTTGTCAAACAACCCAAAACTGTTCCCCGGTGTCATCACCGTACTAAGAGAGTACTTGCCCCTGTTCCCGGATTTGCGACGTATTCATTTCGAGTTGAACGAACTGAGCTCCCAGGAGATTATGGCCATTGCGCATATTCTCCCCCGCTGTCCTCAGTTGATCCACGTTTCCTTTTTGGGCAACAAGAGCATAGACTACCCTGCCGCTGCCTCGTTGTACTCTGCGGTCAAGGCTTCCAAGATCTATACAATGGATGTAGACCATGAACTGATAGAGGACGAGCTAGGCTCAAAGATGGCGTTTTATCTCATGAAAAACATGGAAAAGTCGATGAATTTCAACGCCATCGAGTCCACAGACAGCGAAGACGATCTTATGTTTGACGGATCGGTTTTCGCTCAAGCCGCTGAAAAGCTGCTCGCAAACAAACTGGAATCGAAGGACAAGAGTAGTGAAAAGGACAGTGTATATACAAAGCGTGTTCTTGCAGAAGCTGTGGTTGAAAAGGCAAGCAGAATACGAAAAGATCTTCACGACACGATGGATAAGCTATTCGACCAAAGACTACATGGACAACTATCTTTAGAGGGCAAGGAGAAGCTTTTGAGGTTTTGTTTATTGGATAACTCACTTGAAAAAGTGGTTCACCTCTTTGAGGAAAATGCCACCACAAGTACAAACGAAGAAGCACAACTTCATCAGGGACTTACCGAGATTCTCGAAACTGGTCCGCTTGTTTCTCCGCGGCCTTCTAACGAGGACTCTAAGAATCTGGTGATCCCCGTGGTGACGTCGCTCGATCAGCCGCACCAGGTTGTGGTGGATTCTAACAAGGAGGGGATCTCTATCCCGATCGATAAAAGCACTGGACGGCCTGTCATTTTCAAGCAGATGTCGAAAAACTCTGTCAAAGCGAAAAAGCAGGAAGAGGAAGAGGGAGAGTTCCACAGGTGGGGGTTTTTCGTACAACAGCAAAACTCTATACTGCCAGGATCTCCTGTAACGTCTCCGGTTGTAAAGCCCGTTAGCGATCAAAAACTTATAGAACCGCCAAAACTATCCATTGTTCCCTCGGGAGGAGAGCTAAGAGAGGCTGTAATGCGAGCCAAGGGAATAGAGAGCATAAGCGATCTTATCGATAATATAAGCCACGATCGGGTCAAGCTGGAGAACATTTATTCATGTGACCTTAAAAGACCCACCTCGCCCGTTTCTTTGGCTTCCACAGACTCTCTTCACGACCCATCTGGGCTGGAGCACGAATCCGCCATTGACGAAGTGTACGATAAGCTGTTGAACAATTTGGTAAAGGTGCGGTCCAATAAGTGATGATTTGATTCGGAGAAGGATAACGATTAATAAAATTTTTGCATGAACGTAATTGGAGGTTGGTAAAGTGAGCGTTTACATAGGCCTGTTGTCTCTTTTATGTGTACGACAGTCGAGTACTTTCGGTTGACGTAGCTGTTTATGTTCAAATGAGATGTCACTCGAAATAGGATTTGATTTTATCTCATGATGTCAGTATACTGCTGTAACGTTGAGCAGAAGGCATTTTCTTTAAACTTTTTTCTTGACAGAACAGCTGTCCTAAGACCATAAGAGCTGATTCGTTTTATTGAAGACAGTTTCAAGATTCTTAGGGTGCAAAGTATTTCATGGTTTAAGGGTTTGGCTGACTCGAAAGTCTTCCGTGCCTATGTCACAGACGGTAATATAACAGGACGGTCTGAGCACGTCAACGGGGTTCTAATAATAGCTGTAATTTGACAGCGAATCTTCCAAGAGGTGGGTAGCCAGTGAAAGCCTCGACACTCATTGGCTTGGATGGAGCTATCTTGACAATAGCAGCGTCACCAGACTTGGGGGACTTTGGAGATTTCTCAACCTTCTCACCGGTTCTTCTGTCGATATTTTCGATCAAAGAGTCGAGTTCACAAGCGATGTGGGCGGTGTGACAAACTGGAGAGTGACCAGAGGAGATTTGACCAGAGTGAATTAAGATAATAACTTGAGCGTTGAAAGAGTCACATCCCTATGGTGGGTCGTTCTTGGTGTCACCGCAAACGCTACCTCTTCTGATTTTTAAAAGGAAACGTTTTTCACGTTGTCACCTGGGACACCCTCGACCAATTGTTGGTGGTGCATCTCGACAGACTTGACTTTAGTGGTGACACCAGCTGAAAGAAAGTGACAACCATGCCGGATTGATAACAACGGTCTCAACACGACCGACTGGCACAGTTCAGATAACACAAATCTTGTAAACATCTTGAAATGACAAATGCAATGGCTTGTAGGTTGGTCTTGAAGGTGGTTCAATGGCCTCAATGGCAAGCAAAGTCAAATCCTTGGTGAACCCAGCTCTCCTTCTCTCATCCCTTGTACCATGGGCAGTTTGGAGACGACTCCAGCATGTTGTCACCGTTCCATCCAGAGATTGGAACAAATGGCAGTCTCAGGGTTGTAACCAGCCTTCTTGACGAGATTGAATGTCTTGTTGATGATCTCGTCGAAACGGCCTTGGTCGACATCATCTTATTGATAGCAAAAATAAACTGTGAAACACTATAAGGGTGTAATCAAGCAAAGCATGCTCTCTGGTTTAACTGTCTTTAAAGATACCAGCGTCGAATTCTCCGATACCCGCATCGATTATCAAGATGGCGCAGTCAGCCTGAGAGGTACCAGTGACAATGTGATGATAATTATCAAGGTCTTTGTGTATTTGGAAATTGTAGCTATTGTTTACCAGAGAGACACTCACTAAATAGTCAATGAGAATGTCAGTTGCAAATTCAATCGCACGAGTCTGCTAATTGCGGTTTCATTTCCCCAGACAAGTAATTTGGAATCCAAAAGACATAATTTTGACCAGATGATGGGAGACCAGATGCACTTTTTCGATTGAAAAAAAGCTTTCCAATTAAAGAACGGTCTGAATAGACTGAGAAGTAATTGATCAAATTTGATAATGGGAAACAAATCGAGGGCAGCTGTTAGTGGAGCCATACGTTGTGAGTTCGAAAGATTATAAATGAGGCTCTCACTTTCTGATACATAGTATATCATGATTGACCGCCCATTCGATTCGGTTATTCATCTGAGAAAGAATCATGGCGGTTAGATCAAGTATCAGTTCCATTTGAATGACACCTCTCTCGGATCCATGCGAGATCTTATAAACCGTTCATTGCAATTTCATGAGACTATGTCTATCTGCGAATACAAACATCTCGTCATGATGACTTTGAGAAGGCTGAAGTTTATCTTGATAGGCTCGTAAAATTGGAGAGGAAATTGAATCGATGGGTCATTCCCAAGGAAAGGTGACTTACGACAAAGAATGGATAATCTACGAGGATACATAACCCGAGAGCGACATGACTCCGTTAGAAACCCCCTCAAAGCAATTGCAACTACGACAGCCTCCTAACCAGCTTTGTGAACAGCAACTCTCTCTTTGTACACAACTTGAGAGGTTTCGGTTGAAAGCGACTCTTTTCACACTTTCGACCCTTCCATGCTATCGCCAACAACTGGACCAAAACTACAATCCATACAACTGTATTCTGAACATCAAGAAAAGACTGACTAATCATTTTGTGTAATGTACATATAATATAAAAAAAAAAAGAGGTTTACATAATATTATTTCACGCTCTGGAGCTCCACTTCAGATTGTAGCAGAAGACTCTGTTTTCACAGCGTCTGGTCCCAAAGTGGGCTTTGAGGTTCTTCTCTTGGACCTGTAATCCTTAATGGCAGACTTTATAGCGTCTTCAGCCAGCATCGAGCAATGCAACTTTACTGGAGGCAAACTGAGTTCTTTGGCAATCATTGTGTTCTTGATCTTTGAAGCCTCTTCGAGAGTTTTACCTCTGACAAGCTCAGTCAAGTAAGAAGAAGAGGCAATAGCAGATCCACATCCAAAAGTTTTAAACTTTACATCTTCAATGATTCCGGTATCTTGGTCCACTTTAATTTGAAGCCTCATCACATCACCGCATGCGGGCGCACCCACCAAACCGGTTCCAACAGAGTCCAGCTTCTTGTCGAGGATACCAACGTTTCTTGGGTTAGTGTAATGTTCAATCACTTTTGGGTGGTAGGCTCTAAACTGGCCGATAACCGGGTTCTTTGGTAGAACCTTTAATGGTTGAGTTGCTATCCTTGTGTTTCTGAGAATTGATCTGGCAAACATTGTTAATTGCGGATTAAAAAGATAAGTTTTATATTCGGAGATTAAAATCCGTGGTTACCCGGCGAAAAAAGCGATGACTCGCTGAGTGGCGCACGACCTTAAGGGGAGTCTTTGCTATCCTCACACCATCCAAGTTTGTTACGAATTGATTATGGCGCATGATTGATGATTAATATCTTTCGTTCGAGACTCACATATACAATGTACTTCAGAAGATCACATGAGCGACTAAAAATTTGATGCTAACACATCTGTAAAAATATCACCCGAAATGAAAGCGCTATTGTGCGCATAGGGTTGTTCAATTTCATTTAGTTTGCCATCCTTGCATCAGTTCCCGAAATTTTTTCTTTTTCTGTTTCATTCTTCCCTCAAAAACCTTTCCAACCGCTGATTGGGGACGTAATGCTCTCTATGGGAAATCCACATTGACCATTGCGCTGCTGTGAGAGGCTTTGGTGCCTCAAATACATTTTCCCGGTGAAAAAAAAAAAAAAATATGAGGAAATTTGTAGACATGTCTTATTCATCAGACAGTCCAACTACAAAGTAGTAAGGCTGCCAATAGGGTTACATAAGTTCGACTCCTAGCTGGGCCGTTTGGCAGAAACAAGACTTCTAGCATTCAAGCTAACTAGAACAGTGCTGAGTTTCAGAGAATGCTGTCTCGCATCCTGAACTAGGCTTTTGTTCTTTTCTTGATGGATATCTCGGCATTGTGTGTGTTTGTAACCGTTTGCAGCAAACTTTCAACTTTTTCATAATGCTCATAGTCGGCACTAAGGGGCTTTATTGGTGCTACCAGATTTTTGCCTTCGTGCGATGCGACGGGCACTGGCGTTGTACATGGCCATACCTTTGGCAGTTAAAACACTTTAATGCCTCTTTTTGAACTTGATTCAATCTGGTTCTCTCAAATCCTCGACCGAAAGTTTCTGTTGACCCAGTACTATCGTCTTGATTCCGGTAAGGTAGGAACCCTTGTGTGAAGGACCGCTTTGGACGTTGGATCTCGTCATACAATTGAGCCGTTCTCATCGCCTCGTGTAGGGTGGACGCCTGTCTCATCAGCACCTCTACCCTAATCTGTGCCTTGAAGCCGTGCACGAACCGGCCCAGCTTTTGCATGGACGAGGCGTACCCTTCGGGAAGCTGATCAACAACCTTCCCGAAGTGGAGAGAGTAGTCGCTGACCGACCCGGTTTGCTGGATGTTTTCGTATTCCTCGATGAAGGATTCCCGATGGTTGGGAGGCAGAAATTTGAGTAAGAACTCGTCGGTAAACCGCTCCATGGTCATTTCCTCAGCGTCATGTTGCTTGGCAAACTGGGTAGCGAAGAGCGTAGCATCTCCCTTAAGCGCACAAAGTGTGAGTTTCACTTTTGTTTCTTCTTCGCACTTGTACATCGAAACGATTTGCTTCGCTTGGTTTATGAAACCATACACTGTAGCGGCCGATCTTTCTCCTTCATACGACGGAATGGTGGGTAGTTTGAAATTAATGTCTTCTTCCATTTGTTCCGTAGTTGCGTTACTGAGATGCTTGAATACGTTTGCCTAAATCGTTGTCTTACCTAGGGCTGCTACCAGATGTAACGTTGTGGCTTCAACTCATCTCTGCAGAATGTGAGATGATCTATTTAGCCTTCATTGATAATGGTCAGAGTTGTCCGAAAAAGGAGTGAGTTATTTTCTTGTTGTGATGGATATTCTAGGAGATTGATGTTTTGCATTGGATTTTAGACAGATGAAGCCACTCGGTCCAGCCAGGGACTTTTATCAGTAAAGCAAGCGTGATGGCAACTACACTTGTGCCGCTTGTGCTCCTTGGAAGCAGAGAGCATATGCATATATAACCAGGCTGCGGCGAGTAGGAGAATCTCAATAGTTTTGTATAGGTCACATGAAGGCATGGCTATGGATCACATTTTTTCAGCAACTACTAATTATGATTCTAGCATTTGTGCCCTCAAAATCATAGCTGCTGAGAGCTGTGAGACCTCCTCACACTGAGAATGCGAGATGTTATAATTAACAAGTATGAGCCGAGTCAAAAGCCCGGTTCAAGAATGAATTTTCGACTGATACGTGTCAAGATAGCTTCGATGATCAGATCTTGGAGATCCACACACAATGATGGCGAACCCATATCTCTGCATTGCACGGTTTACCAGAAGCAATTTTTGTCTAAGATTCCTTAGTTTTGTTAAGCATGTCTAGATTAATCGTTCTCCAGACATTCATATATTCAGCTGGGATGGCAGAGACACACAGTTGATACATTAAAGAGATAGTGAGACGTACCGTAAGGAAAATGCTCTTTACGGATGGAACCTTTGGTCAATTAGGCTCTTTCACTAAAACAATGAAGCAAATCACCAAAAGTGATATATACACGCAACAGCTGATGATCATATTTGAATCAGATACGTTGTTTCACTCTTGCCATGGGAAACTTGGGTTGAAACATCTTGAGGAGCACGAAGCCCGCAAAAGGCTTATCCATTATAGCTGTCAATCCACTATCACTTGGCCCTCAAGGTTACACACCAGTGAACAAACCGACATTTAAGTTCGTTTTGATTGATCAAAGAGACTACAGAGGCTAATTGTCAGCTACAGACAAAATCGTTAAAAACTACCACCTCAAATACAGATCATTCCACCTCGTTAGATACTCAAGGGTTTATTGGGAGATTCGTCGCGTTATGCATATTGAAACCTCCTAGAATGACATCAAACAGTGTACAAACTGGTGGAGGTGTCTCCGCTGTACGATTACACAAAACTTTTGAGGGCAATGCTGTGCTATCTGATGTTTCGGAACATCTCTACATTAAGCTCACAGTGGTGACTCGTCAACAGGTATTGAAATATCAACAGGAAAGGGAGTATTCATACAAAAAAGGCGAGATCCGCCACAGATTAATCTTACAATCATTAGCTTCCGGAACTGGTAATAGGGTTACCCGGTAGGGCGCTCTACCGTTTTCTTTATGCATCTTGTGCATATTGTGCATATAATCGACGCACATTATCTCTAGCTGCTTTGATTGGGCATTGAGTGGGCTTTGTAAAGACTAAAACAGCCATACAGAAGCACACATTGTTTCTCCTAATGATCCCAAAATAGTTCAAATAAACCAACTCCCCCTCCCTGAATTCACTTATCAATCGCACGCATAACTTTCTCTTTCCGGAAGTACCCGACTGTGCATTTTTCACCGATCGCACGCGTATTTAATTCTGACTCTTTCACGTCTATCCATATGTCTACAGCCGAACCAAAACGTGAGTTACTCTTTATCCGCTTAAACTAACCTATAGCCCTTCCCTTCATATACCAGTTCCTTTCGGGAGCTGTGGCGGGAGTGTCCGAGATCCTCGTGATGTACCCACTTGACGTTGTCAAAACGCGTATCCAGCTCCAGGTGGGCACAGGCGCTAAAGCAGAGTATTCTGGTGTCATTGATTGTCTTACAAAGATTGTGAAAAACGAAGGTCCAACGAGACTATACAGAGGAATTGCTGCTCCCATCGTAATGGAAGCGCCCAAGAGAGCTACAAAGTTTGCCGCTAATGACGAGTGGGGGAAAGTGTACAGAAACTTGTTTGGTGTTCCTCAGATGAACCAGCAACTTGCAGTTCTTACAGGAGCCACTGCTGGAGCAACAGAGTCCTTTGTGGTTGTTCCTTTCGAACTGATCAAGATCAGAATGCAAGATAAGTCTTCTAGTCATAAAAGTGCAGTTGGCGCTCTGAAAAGTATTGTGAAAAACGAAGGAATGCTCTCACTTTATAACGGATTGGAAGCCACAATGTGGAGACACGTTGTGTGGAATGCCGGTTACTTTGGTTCCATCTTTCAGATCAGAACTCTGTTGCCTCAAGCGGAAACTTCAGGTCAAAAGACAATGAACGACTTGACCAGTGGTGCTATTGGAGGAACTATCGGTACTGTTCTCAATACTCCTTTCGATGTCGTCAAGTCAAGAATTCAAAACACCGTCAAAGTGCCCGGTGTCGTGCCCAAGTACAACTGGACCGTTCCAGGGGTCTTGACCGTTTACAAAGAGGAAGGTTTCGCTGCTCTTTATAAAGGGTTCTTGCCAAAGGTGATGCGGTTGGGCCCAGGTGGTGGTATCTTGTTGGTTGTGTTTACCACGTGCATGGATTTCTTCAGAGGAATTCATTACAAGGAGTAGTGTTTATATTAGCATAATTGATTGTAATTGTAGGTGAAGGGGTAAGTTTGCTCATTGTAGGCTTTGAATCCGACTGTATTACCTGAAAGACGGAAGTGGTTATTTTGGTGGTGGGGGAGAGTGTATGTTGAAAGTGGGTTGAGCTCCACAAGCGATTAGCTGAATTAGAGTGACTCTAATATGGTTAAAACACCCTCAACATTAATGATGGGAATACGGGGGAACTCCCTTGGTCTGACCGGAAGAGTTCATCAAAGCATTCTTGGATGAAAAGCGATATTTTCAAACCTCATTGTTGGACTTGATTATACGGCACGAGTGCTTGATCAAAAGAAGTAAGCATGCTTGACCAGTTTAGGAATGCAGTACGAAGTGAGTAATAGTAAACATACAGCTCTGAACTATGATCTGCTTGCTAAAGAGAGAGGGTGCAATTGCATTGATACTTCCTGCTGATTTTTGGAAGTTGGAATCAGCTTCAAGACCCCCCAACCAGAGAGAATAAACCCATAGCATGACCGATGAAACTCACCATGTTGAGTAAGAGTACTTTAAAGAAAAGCCCTAACGAGACAAGCCTTTTTGTGTTCTTTGAACCGTATTCGGTTTGTTAATCCGTACCATTTCGTCTCATCACATCAGTCCCAGAACACTCTGTATAATTTGAAAAAAAGAAAATGGCACTCTTCTTAATCTTAAGCACTGCCTTGAAAGCGTTCAACTTTACTTGTTGTGCACTTAGACGGCAAGACTCATTGTAATTGTCTGTCAGTTTTTGATAGATGGTATGAGGTGACCCTTCGCTGAAACCATCACCAAATAATGTATTGTGACATTCAGTCAGCCGATTCTCATGCCACACGTCATAAAGATTATCGTCACATTGAGAGAATATTGTTAAAATCTTGAAACCGTAATGAAATAGCACTCTTTCAAATATCCAGGCATTCACCACATCTGACTTGTTTTAGCATGTATGGTCTTAATATGCACTTATGTCTTTGTGTCTTTGTGTCTTTGTGCCTTTGTGCCTTTGTGCCTTTGTGCCTTTGTGCCTTTGTGCCTTTTGGGCAAGGCAGAATCGTCTTTTCGAGAGTCTACTGGAAGTCATTAAAACGTCGGTGGAGAGGCAATCTACCTTCTCCAGTTCACAAGCTGAACTTGAAACCTCTGGGGCGAAGCGAAAAAAGGTTTTGTTTTGCGATCTATCATGAAAAGCCAAAGTTTTGCAATCCAGTCCAGTGCTATATACTGAACATGATCTGATAGCTGCGACTTGACGAGTGTGTCGCAATGAGATAGATTTTAATGCTGCAAAAGAGTAGCCTGACAGTTCCTCGACCGCCCAGTCATCTTGACTGAGGGCTTTCCTTTTAAATTGTATGTAGCTTTTGGATTTGGCTGTCTTCTAGGTGTTTAAATGTATAGAGTTGTTTGATCACCTATTGATATTCTTCCAAGATTGACTCTTCTCTTTAAAGTGGTTCAACAAACCCTTTACATCTACCTATCTTGACAGCCCGTTTACTCCTTAAAGTCAAAGACCGTGGGATCTTGCCTTATGGTTGAAATAGCCCATCTTTGTGGACTTAATCCTGCTGGCGTGATCCCATCTTCATTCAGTCTGTCGATATTGTCACATTACTCAACCCTCCACCTGGACCATATATAGTGCGAACAAATTGATGCAGACTTTAGTAGAGAATATTTCTCAGATTGTAGGTTCAAAGAGGGGTGTTGAATAGCTAACACATCGCTATAGAATGATAATATGGCTGACAACAATTCCGCAAAGTAAAGGTTACACCCTGACGTATCTCGAGTAGGCTATTGTTGGCGTGTATAGCATGCAGCTGTCGAGAAAGCTTAAATGATTGCACGATAAAATGACATGGCGTAGATGATAGGATGACTACAAAGAATGAAGTAACAAAGAGAAACGTTGTGAGGTTGAAATCCAAGGTGTTTGGATGCGTGACACAGGCTGCGGGGATTTTGCGTTACAAGTACATCCTTACATATGCTTTTTGCTGCGGAATGAAATATAGCTTCTCAGCTTACGCTTCGTCGCAATTAATTCTGGAGTCACCACGAGAGATTTAATGGGTCAATCACAACTCGCTTCGCTTGTTGTTCGTAGCTGTCGGCATAGGCATGCATCGCGAATGTAGCTTACAACCATCTCTTCCGCTCCGCTTCAGAGATGCTCTATCGCAATATCATAAATTCACATACACAACTTTTCAGTGCAAACCGTTCGTCCTCTTTTTTCTCAACTCATTCTGCTGCTTCTCCACCTCTGGGTCAAAGTTGATAAACTCATCCAGACCCCTACCGGCAGGCACCATTGGGAGCACCGGCACTTTCTTCTCCACCACAGCTTCAAGCAGAACGGGTCCGTCGTTATAATTGATAAACTCCGCCACCTTCGCACTCAAATCTTCCTGCTTCTCCAGTCTTATACCCTTCAGCCCCATAGCCTCGGCGAGTTTCATAAAGTTCGGGTTCGACTGGTGGGTGTGAGCGTATCTGTGTTCATAGAAGAGCGACTGCCACTGAGTCACCATTCCCTGTTCCTCGTTGTTGAGCACCACAATCTTGACAGGAGCGTTAGCCTGGACTGCGGAGCTGAGCTCCATAAGTGTCATGTTGAAAGAGGCGTCTCCGTCAATGTCGATAACCATAGCGTCTGGTCTGGCGATCTGAGCTCCAATGGCAGCCGGAAGTCCGTAACCCATAGTTCCAAGTCCACCAGATGTGATCATCGTTCTGGGCTTGGTCCACAGCCAGTGCTGTGCTGCCCACATCTGATGTTGACCCACACCGGTGGTTACGATAATGTCTCTGCCGGAACCGTTAGCCTGATTGGAGAGTTCCTGAATTAAAGTCTGCGGCTTGATCTTGGAACCAGGAGCCTCCTTCTGGTAGGCGTACGGGTACTGCTTCTTCCATTGACTCACTTGGCCGAGCCACTCCTTACGGTCCTGCTTCGTCTTTGGTTGCACTAATGGAATAAACTTGGAGAGATTAAAAGTAACGTCTCCCTCCACAGCTTCTGTGGCTTCCACCACTTTGTTGATGTTCTTAGGAGAGATCTCAAAGTGGATGATTCCTCCTCTATTCTCCGTAGAGGCCAGACGAGCCTCGGGAGCAAATTTAGGGATGGAGCACGTGACTCTGTCGTCGAAACGAGCTCCTAAAGCAATGATCAAATCGGCATGCTGTATAGCGGTATTGGCAGCAGCGTTACCGTGCATACCGAGGAAATCGAGCGACTTTTCGTCGGTTTGATCAAACGCTCCTAAACCTTGAATTGAAGTGGTTACAGGAATCTGACACTTGTCGGAAAGTTCCTTCACCTTTGCAGGGCCATCGGGAGAGTTTAAAATACCGGCTCCCACGTAAAGAATGGGTTTTTTCGCCTTGTTGAGCAACGCGGCAGATCTCTTAATCGACTCCATGACAAACTCGTTCGCCACAGTCTCGGTAATGTGGTGGAGAGCGTTGGACGGAAGAGTGGATCTCATTGGAATAGCCTCTTTCAAAACAGACGCTGTCACGTCTTTTGGCAAATCAACCAAAACCGGACCTGGTCTTCCAGAAGTGGCAATCTCAAACGCCTCGTTAATACGACGAGGAAGCTCTTGTACGTTTTTCACCATAACGTTCCATTTGGTACAAGAGCGAGAGATCCCAATCACATCCGCTTCTTGGAACGCGTCTGTTCCAATGGCAGAAGTGGCCACTTGACCCGTGAAAACTACAAGCGGAACTCCGTCAGCCAAAGCATCAGCCATTGGAGTTATAACGTTGGTGGCTCCAGGCCCAGATGTCACCAAAACAACTCCGGGTTTCCCCGAGGCACGTGCATATCCCTCGGCCATGTGTCCAGCTCCCTGCTCGTGCCGCGGAAGCACAAACTTGAAGTTTGGAGAGTTGTATATGGCATCAAAAACAGGCAAAATGGCTCCGCCCGGGTATCCGAATACGGTATCTACATTGTGGCGAAGCATCATCTCGTGGAAAACTTGTCCTCCGGTGAGTCCAATGAAGGAGTCGTCCATCAGAGAACTTGTAGGCTCAGGACGTTTGTGGTCCATTATAGGAGCCTGATCAAAAGCAGGCGACGGATTTGGC
Source organism: Citeromyces matritensis (assembly GCA_030570875.1). NCBI lineage: Eukaryota > Fungi > Ascomycota > Pichiomycetes > Pichiales > Pichiaceae > Citeromyces > Citeromyces matritensis. Next base: position 28,017 of record JAJLWQ010000092.1, read on the forward strand.
CGTATAGCCTCGGTAGCTTTAAACCGAAGTAGTCTAGGTGATGCGCGAGCCGCACAAGCGGCTATTCTCAGTGAAGCTCTATTTCTAGCCACGGTCCTTATCATGTTGTGTGTGCGTGGTTTTTTCCCTTTTTTTTATATTTTTCACTTGAATTGAGTCATCGGACATAAAGGTCGTGTGCGGAACAGAAGGTCACGTGGTTGATTTCTTTTTTTTGCGGGGTTTATCGTGAGGCTTTGATTTGAGATTTTGTATAGCAACTGAGAGTCTTTTTTGATCTATCAGACCACAAAGGAGTGAACTTGTTGTGTGTATAAGTGTTCTTTTGCACTCTGACGGGCATATGGGGATGGTATTGTAAATATTATAACATGCCACTGCATAAAAACCTCTTTAGAAGGTGAGTCTTTCCGTCTCGGAAAGACACATCTTTGCCACTTTTCTAATAAAGTTAAGAAGCTTGGATGTTGTTCAAAGCAAAAAAAGGTTTCAGCATAAGATTTTTTGACCACACTCTGTCTATTCGAGTTAAATGTGTGGCCTTGAGACTTTTGCCTAATTGCAGATGAACTCACTACCTTGATAAAGGCTTCTCAATCTATCTTGTCTATTCCCAATATTTACTACAGTAACGCGTTTTTAGATTATTGCCCAGAATTCTGTGTGTGACAGAGATGATCCTAAGATCGACTTGTGAATTACATTACTGGGGTCTTTCTAGCTTATAATTGAAAACCAATTTTCTCTGAAGCGAACAGGAAGAGAGGATCTTCCAATTGCAATTATTTATACTTTCTCGACTGCTGCAAGCTATACCCAACGACAGCCTGCTCGATTATGCACGGGGTGTAATCTCTACCTAACGGTAACCTTTCATTGTTGCAAAACGGGAAATCATTCAAGTTGACTATCAGTACTCAAAAATCAGACCCTGAGAAACGTAGACGTCACCTCACTCGCGAGAGAGTGACAAGACTGCGCAAGAGACGTAAATCGTTCACTTCTCAAAATAAGGTAAATGCTGCTTCTCACAATCCTCCCCTGCAAGCCGATCAAACTTCTTTAGCTCTCGAAGAAGTCTAAGTCTTGAATTTGACGCATCCTCTTCTTCTTTCTCCCAATCGTCATCTTCTTCGTCGTCTTCCACCTCGCAATCCTCTTCTTCTCCTGATCAGTACTTCTATCCCCATCAGTTGTTAGCTCTGCAGTCATTCTCTCAAATCTGGCCGCTTTAGGCAACAATGCTGATCCTGGCGAATTGACAGATGAGTTCAGAGGTTTGATATAGGATTGGATACTGGCAGAAGAAATTTTTGTTGCCCTTTTGCTCTCCCTTTATAACAGTCTGGATGACAAGAGGGCACGGACATCTAAAGTACACCGGCAATGTCATTGATTCTTGACAACAATTATCGTCTAAATCAGTTCAGGTTCCAAGAATTGCCGAAGAAGATGATGATTTACAAGTCAGGAATGCTGCTTTTTGAACTCCTGAAACCTTCAAAGATTTTATAGTCTGTAATCAGAGGAGTGAGATCATTGAAGGGTCGGAAATGATCCCACGACGAGATGGTGGCTTTTTTTTAACAGATGACATTAGTCTGTGGATTGTCAAGGAGTGAGATTACGGAAGGGGCTTCGTTCGCGCTAATTTGAAATAGTTATTGGAGGTTGAAGGCTTACGGTTTAGTGTTGACCGAGTTACTTGGTTACTGGTTCCAAGTATGGCTGAAGCCATACTTGGGAGAGAGATATTATCGATTGATGTCATGCCCATACCCTTCGTCGCAACCGGACATGACCGTGTCACCATGTTTTGATTATTCTGCCAACGAGTGATCATTCAACCACCGTAATAAGCAGGAAGAAACGTCACATTTACGCTTACTTGCATCTGTTGTTAATATCTCTTGCTTCTGGTTGTCCAATAGCCAGATAAATTAGCTCTTCAGCAGGTCTTCATATGTATGAAACGACGACGTACAAGTAAGCCGCGTCCACATGACAGGGATCTCCATCAGAATAGCAAAATAGTAGGTATCCGAGTATACAGTGAATAGAAGAAATTGTCACAAAAATTAATGGTGTCCTCAGAGTGCAAATCGAAATTATTCACCCACCATACACCTCCAATGTCTGCTAGAACAGAGAGAGCTTGTATGCTCTGCGGGATAGTGAAGCAGTTTTCAGTGAGTTGGTCGTCTTTTTTCTACTAATCAAAAGTCTTTCAAAGAACACGGATGTCCAAACTGTGACGCAGTGCTAAAGTTTGCCGAGAGCGAAGAGAGTCTTGCGTCAAACTGCACCTCAAACTCATACGAGGGACTGGTGGCTGTAGGGGACACGGAAAACTCATGGGTCGCAAAATGGCTTCGGATAAATGGGTTTGTTCCGGGATTGTATGCCGTAAAGGTAAACGGACGTCTTCCTCCTGACGTTGTTCAGGATCTATACAGTTACGGCATTCACTACCGGCCGCGAGATGGTACAGTCACTGATTGAGGGCTGTGTGATGCGATGAAAAAGTTTGTATGTTAAAATCGATGTGGGAAGGTTTCTAGTTTTATGTATCTTCTGGTCCCCACTGTTGCGGCCATAAACATGTCAAGGTTTACCTTTCGAAAACAAACTCCACCAGAAAGGATAAAAGCGATAGCATTATCACACGAAAGATATTCCCTCTCCTCTTGTACGTTCGAGTTGCCTTGTTGGACCAACTCCCAGAAACATCGTAACACCGTTCCAAATTGTGGTATACGGGTCCATCTGTTTGGTCTCCGACTTCCTTTGAATCCGGCAACCGCAACAGAAATAGAAGACCTTTTTTGAAATTCTTCGCTCAGTTCCTTAACAAGAGCAGTGAAATTGTTAGCGTGCTGTTCATCTTTAGAGTATTTGCAGTCTATTTTTGCGCCATGGAAAAATGTTATTCAAGAGTCCGACACAATTACTAACAAATTTTGCTCTTTTGACTCGATCAGCTGGATTTAAAATCATTTGCATACCCACATCAAGTCTCATACGATACAATCATGCTTTGTATGTAGCCTCTTTTTTTTATCCTCGTAAGAATTTCACGCATACTTGAGCCTAGGCTTGAGGGCTACTGTTGAGAAAAACAACGGAATACTCAATCACCTGGCGAGAATATACATCAATTTTTGAATACAAAAAATGCAGCCATCCGGATCGTGAAACATTGGAAAAAGCTGACCTTCATTCAGGTATATTCGGAGACAATACGGAAATCTTCTCCTGGTTAGCTTTATCAAGAGACAACAAAAGATTCTCCTGGATTCAACTTTATGGAGCTTAGAGTAATTAGATCTGAGTCCCTATATCGAGTGTTCTATCTTTGGCTAAGATCATCAGAATCAGATCTGGGTCTATATCCCAACCTGTTTATGAGTCGCATCAACGATCCATCTCCCTTGTCTATTGTCTCATGAGTCTTGTCATAAACCTTGCCATGGAACGCTGTTATTGATGGCAGACCTGGGTAAACTCTGGAGAGCAAGAAAATCAGTAGCAGGATAAAGACAGAAGATGAGTTTTACATGTGGCAAGATTCTTGTCAACTGCTATGACTGAGATACCGCACCATTTGCTAGTTCCATGGATTTTATATCCGGAGCTTTGGGAAGGAAGAATTGGTGAGCTTTCTAAGATCAGCCCATTCGTCTGACCATCTGAGGGCACCGGTTTCCTACCAAATAGAGTGAAGAGTCACATGATGCAGGGGAATATCTACAGACACATGGTCTTTTTCATCACAGACCATTGGAGTGTTATAAGTACTCGTTTAATGCCTTTTTGAGTTGGTGGACTCGAAAGAGAAATTCTGGCTCTCTATTTGAGAAGAGTCATTCAATCCTTCAGAAATTTCCAGGCGTAACCAGAAACCGAGTGTGTCTTGTAGAGTTGCCCGCTGGGTTTCAACTAGCTATTCTTATATTCTTTTAAATCATATCCAGGTCCTTTATCAATAAAGATCACATCAGGAAGTATCACCATCCACTGACCAGTGTCAAGGGAACAAAAGAATGTCAATGCGATCACTGCCGCTTCGCTTCAATGATCTTTAAAGAACCTCTCCGCAAATTAATGAAATTACAGGGGTATTTGAGACACTTTCTCCATGCATTTTAGACGAAATTTCTCTGCGGAGACCATTCCACAGATCTTGGAATGTACCACAACGGCTCTGGAATCTGTTCATCAGATGAGCGGAGTTCCATGGTACCTATTCATTCCTGCCACCACAATTGCAATCAAGTCCACTATTCAGCTGCCCTTGGCAGTCCTGCAGAGGAAACGACTACAAAAGCAAAATTCTCTTCGACCTATAGTGAGTGCGATGGGACCTATTCTTAGACTGAACCTTGCCAGAAAGGCTCAGCAGGCCCAGACAATGAGAAAGAACGTTACGGATTTTTCAACGGAATTAGAACGACTGAACTACGATAAGATCACTGTTTTAGCTTCAAAAGAACGCAGGAAAAGGCAAAAGCAGCTTTTTAAAGATAACAGTTGTCAAATTTGGAAAAACGCTTTATTACCAATCACTCAGCTGCCCGTATGGATAACTCTTTCGCTCACATTCAGAGATCTAACAGGATGGCACCAAATGAGTGGCAAACCTCTAGATCCTTCCCTCACTACTGAGGGCTTTTCGTGGATCACAGATCTTACCCTTCCCGATCCGTATATGGCGATTCCCGTTGTTCTTGGGTCAGTAGCCCTGTCGAATATAGAATGGAACACAAAAACGCTGCGGTCGATGAGATTAGCCTCGCGCGGGATGCAAGTGTCTGAACGCCCAACTCTTTTCGATGCTGTGATGAACCTATCTCGTTTGGGTGTTATAATGCTCATGTGTTTTTCCACTCAAGCACCAGCCGCCCTTGGACTGTACTGGATCTCCAGTCAGGGATTTTCCCTGGTGCAGAATATGTTTCTGGACAGACTAATGCCCTTGAGTTACAAGCCCGATTACTCTGGAAAAGTTTTCAAGGGTGAGGGGCAATCTGTGCTGCAAAAGGCTGATCAGTGAGTGAACTTCGAACTTTCCGAAAAAAGAGTTTCAGGATTGTTTTTTTCAAAGGATTTGTGATGTCAAAGAATGAAGGGAGTGTGTGTTTTTGAAGTCGTTATGCCTTCAACATGTGACCTGTGGTTCAATGGAAAGTCGCTTGGATTGAAATGAGTGCTTAAGAATGGTTTATGCCGAGTGTGACAACCTCAATCTCACACGCATCATGAATCATGTACTTCAATGTTGGACCACTATTTCCCAATGGATCATCTTTTCCCGCTGTGTCAATCAGAGCAAAATTTATCCGGTCACAAACGGCAGAATGAATACTCAATCACGTAGTCCTATCCTCGTTTCAGAGGCCAGAAAATGATGATATCATCGCTCTGAACTGACACACCAGCTTGCAGTGTCCTAGGACTCAAAAGGTCTTGAGACGTCCCCAACGGCAGCTTCTTCAAGGACTTTTCAGGGAACCTTTCTCAGCTGCGCCCTATTTATCATGAAACCTTTGGTACCCAATACACCTGCTACTCGCCTTTCAAAGCAGTATTCGACCAAAATTGCCTGTGAGATGAATCTTTGACAATGTATATCAAATATGAGAGGCATGGTACACCTCCTTCATTTTTACATACCTTGGATTGTGTATTACAGTGTGGAAGAAATGACTTTGAGCCAGAAAAGAAAAAATATGCTTTTGGAAAGGTCAAGGTGAGATCTGTTGGTCGAAAGTCGAAACCTCTTGAGTGAAAAATCAGTGTACACAAACCATACAAGAATGTGGCGTGGCTAAGCAATTGCTACATGAAGTGTGCAAGGAATCAGATTCTTCATTCTCAAATAGCTACAGACATTGTGCTTCAACCTAATTAGAGCGCAGGAACTCAAATTAACCACAGCAATCGATCAGTTGCTGTCGTAGGAGACCCTGGCAACTTTGGAAATCATTCATCAATTCTTCGAGCTCCTATTATAAAAGTCATTTTAAAACCACATATTCAGTCCTCTCTAAAAAAGAGATTGATAAATTACTCTCCGCTCACTGAAGAGCTTATCATAGCTCAGTACTTGCTAAAACGCTATCACTTTAAATTTACTCTGAGACGCAAATGAATCAAGATTTTCAGTAAGGGTCCAAGTGCGAGCCGCTTCGGGACAAGAGTTCTCATCATTTCGTGTTTCGCATCTGCTTCTCTGTGTAAATTGACTCAAGAAGATAAGCTATTTTGATACGATGTTGATATCGCTTCAAATGTAATAAACTGTATTCTGCTACTTTAAGATGGTTTTATTGCCAATGAATACAGTCTTTTAGCATACTGCGCCTCATGGTTGTATGCTTCAAAGGAACTTAGACGAGGGTTGCTTCATGATTGCTTAAATCCTAGCCATCAAAAGTACATAATCACTCTTTGGTATCGACAAATCTACAACTTGATATCCACATTCACTGGACTTTTGAGGGCACTTATCAACACATGAGCCGGCATTACTCATGAAAACGATAAGCCGCTCTCGGCGAATACTTTCCTCTCAACAATAACGATTATTCAAAACTACCGACAGCAGTTAGCCTGCCACCTTTCGATTCACATGTTAGTTTGAAATTATTCACCAGACATTAAATTCAAGCACAATACAACCATAGATCTTTTCAGCGAACAAAGTCTTATAAATCCCATTTATGATTGAGGTGCGTTGGTTTAAGGAACACCAGGGCAAAATAGTCCAGCTGATAGACAAAGATTATCAAAGCAATTACAGAGCGAAAATATACCGAAATTGCTGTAAAGATGAAGAGCACTCAAGCAGATAGGTAAAACCAAAAATCAAACTCACGATCATCTCTTCCGCTTCGCTTCAGAAATAATCATCATCTATCATCACTCTACACACTACTTCTGACCACCGTACTTGTTTCTCCATTCCTCAATCTTTGACTCCTCGATCCTCTTGAAAAGATAAACCGGCTTGCCTATGCAGTGGCCCTCCTGGAGAACCAACTCAAACTTGTCTCCGATCTTGAGCGCTGGCGCATTCAGCATCTTGTTGATCTGCTCAGTTGTCTCGGGCATGAACGGACACACCACTGAACCGACAAGATAAACCATGTTGAGACCCACAGCCACAACTGTATCTGCAAGCTGTGGATGGTTACTGAACAAGCTGTTGTCGAGCTTGTTCTCCTGCAAAAATTGGTTCCCTCTTGACGAGATGGCCATGGCCAGTTCTAGACCCTTTCTGAGCTGCACGCTCTCCATAGCTTCGTTGTACTGTTTAAGAAGCTCATCAACCTCACCGGAAAATCCAGCATAAGAGAACGAGTCCAAGTGAGCAGCAGGCACAACTCCGTTATACTTTGCGCACGCAAATTTGACAATTCTGTT
>JAJLWQ010000093.1:7972-35183 GCA_030570875.1 Citeromyces matritensis
TCTCCGCAGGTTCTTCGCATTACTCGAATGGTGCGGGATGAGCACGGGATAGTACAACGTGTGACGGATGTAGTGAAGGACCCCAAAGTGATCAAAGCTTATATCAAGAGAAAGCAGAAGATGGAGACTGCCGAGTTGAACCCAGAAAAACTTGCTTTGACGAATGATGAGGAGAAGAATAAGCGGCATAAGAAGTTTTTGGAGGAAGAATTGGCTCGTTTGACTAGAAACCAGGAACGCAGAATTGCTCGTAAAGCGATGAAACAAACATCGTCTCCGGGGAAAACCGAGGGAGAACCGAAAAAGGCGTCCAAGAAATCAACAACCAGAAAATGCGCAGCTTGCGGTGCTACCGGTCACATAAAGACGAAAAAGTCATGTCCTTTGTATAATAGTAAAACGCCAGATGGACAGTCTCCCGCCCAGGAGCCATCTGTATTTACCCCTGTATAATTGATATTTCTGAAGCGAAGCGGAAGAGATAATTTTGATCAAGGGCCGAGGGTGCAAGTGTACAAGGGCACAAGTGTACAAGGGCACAAGTGTACAAGGGCACAAGTGTACAAGGGCACAAGTGTACAAGGGCACAAGTGTACAAGGGCACAAGTGTACAAGTGTACAAGGGCACAAGGGCACAAGGGCACAAGGGCACAAGGGCACAAGGGCACAAAGGCGCAAAGGCACAAAGGCGCAAGGCACATGCATACTCAGATCATACATGCGGAAGAGCATGCTTTTGATATAATGGTATTATGAGGTTGGGACTTGCTCAATGGGCAATGACATCCTATTCATAAACCCGCGTGCATTTCCACCTAACGTTGATTGAGCTTAACATGAGACACGTTTTTAATAAATTTATGCCTTGAAATCTTCCGTCCCCGGACCTCTCCAATACTGACTATCTTTGGTGCATCGTAACATGAATATTATACTGTTTAGCAGGCAAATACAACGCTCTCCAAATCTCAAGTGATGCTATCGTCTACGCTGGGTTAGGAGAGTCCATGCACAATCAGCAGCCATGGGACCTCGAAGGATTTGTCTCAACGACTCATCAACGACTTTTACCTCTCGACCGGAATCCGTGCTTAGGATGTTCGGGGTCATTTGATCTTGAAGACTGCACTAATAATCTCAGCACTCTTTGACTCCCACATGGGTGGCTTTATAGCAGTTGATTTCCCTATCGTGAATCGAGATAGCACCTTCTCCTGCTTAGACGCGGATAAGCATATTCATTAGACTTACGCTGCTAAATAATGGTGGTGCTCATAACAGAACGGACTACATATGTCTTGTGTAGATCACCACTTACAGTAAGATAAACATGCCATAATCGTTTCTTCGAAGACACAGCGGAGGATATCTCTTCCTGAACAGGCAAAATCGAGAAGATGTTCTTCAAGAAAGGGTAAGAAACTATGGACCATGGGTCCTTTGAAATATGGAACTACTCCAAAGGTGAATGGGACAAATGAAATGACCTCACGTCACTACGGATGACGGATGAATCACAAGTACCGGAATCAGTGAAACTGGGATATATACCCAAAGCGTGCGATGGGGGCATTTTGGTGTTATATGCGGTGCACTAGTGAGTGAGCGAGAGAGTCATAGAGTGTGATTTGAGCGATAACTATCGACAAATCTCGATAAATCAAGATGTTTGAGTGTGATTGGCAAATCCTCTATATTTATCCATCAATTACTGTACGAATTGGTAAAGGCGAAAGAGTCTTTCAACTGGCCTGGTCCAGACTTTTGATGCACAAATTATTTAGAGTGTAACGCTGCAGTTACAGAAGCCTTGTCCCTTTATACATTTCATGATCAATTAACAGCTTCAAGAGGAGATTGTAACTCGTCACAACTCCTTCGCTCATTGCTCGTTACACCAGTCTGAAATTGGGATTCAAAACTTGAGAAGTCACAGCAAGTACATTAGAAAAGACCTCATCAGATGAAGGAAAAGGCTGAGACCAATACGCATTATTGATAGATGCAAAATATTACCTCTGCAGCTAAGGATATGTAAGGATGTGTTTTTGACCACCTTGACCTTGAATAGTTTCCAGAACTCAATCTCACAACATTTCCCTTTGTTACTTCATTCTTTGTAGTCATCCTATGATCTAAGCCATGTTATTCCATTACGCAATCGTTTATACTTTCTCGACCGCTGCATGCTATACTAGCGAATGATGGCCTACTCGATAATGTACGTAAGGGTGTAACCTTAACCGTAATGGTGACTTTTCATTCGGGCGAAACGGAAAATTATCAAAGTCAACTGTCGATACCCTCAACTACTTTGCCGCTCCTTTTGTTTTTCATTATTTTTTCTTAAGGCATCTTATGGTTGTTCCACCTCTTTCAAGTACTGCTACAGCTGACCCTTCTGCTTCTGCTGCTAGTGAACGGAAACGTTAACTCACTCGCGACAGAATGAGACGACATCGTGAGAGATGCAAACATTTGGTCGTCACTACTGAACAATCAGACCCTAGTGAGCGGAGACATCACCTCAATAACAAGAGAATGAGACGACTGCGTGAGAGACGTAAACCTTCCACTTTTCACAATCCTCCCCTGCAAGCCGATCAGACCTCCTCTTCTTCTGATCATATCTCCCCTTCAACAGTTCAGGAATCATTCTTCACGATGACTTGAAAAGACACCCTACCCTCCCAACCGTGGTTACTTTGAAAATGTATCCATCCCGATATGGTTGTTTTTAAATCTGAACGCTGTAGGCAGTGCATCTATGAAAGAGGGCCAGTTGACATAGATTTCAGAGGTTTTATAGAGGATTGACATTCACTGAAGAACTTCTTGTTGTATGAACCTCTCCCGTCATAACAGTCTGGATGACGAGAGGGCACGGACAGCTAGAGTACACCGGGAATGTCATCAATTATTCAAATATCGTCTTTAGAGTTCAGCTTCCGAGAGTTCCCGAAGTTGAAATTTTCAAAGATTTCATAGTCTGTAAATCTATGCTTCAATGATCGCACGACGTAATTTTTTTACCGATGACATTGGTCTGTGATTTGTAGAGAAGCGGAAGTTGAAGCAACGCTCTAGTGTAGACCAAGTTTCGTGAACACTGCGATCCACCCTTCTGTAATGGCTTCCGCCATACTCGGAAAGTTGCAAATACCTTTGAAACTCGCCTGACTAACCGCAAGGACTAACACTCAAGCTACCGTTGATATTGTCTTTCGTTGCGTTGTCAAGGGTTCGAAGGCTGAAAGACTTATTTACAGTCCCTTTTGTCTTCAAGAAGATTCAAACAAAAGCAACGGTGCTCAGAAAGAAAGAATGGTCAAACATAAAGGCTCCTCAAGGATGCACAAACAACTCGAACATACAAACAGTGGTTACTGATCCACCTACAGCAAAATATTGGTTGATGTTATGTCCATACCCTTCATCGCAACCGGACATCTCCCCATATTCATAAGATCATCTCTTCCGCTATAGATTGAGTGCAGATCGCAAAAACTAATGAGCCTTCATGACATCCGATAATCAACCTTCGGTACTCAACCCGTTGATAGACGTCATATTCAACACTACCAATCCATCGAAATCACCCGCCAAAGATGTTATCAATAGACTCACCGCCACACCCCACGCATACGCATTGCTCGTTCCTGAGACATCGTTCCTGTGGCTAAGTAAAGATTTGCAAACGGGTCTCAGTTATAAGGACCTTTGCCACAATTCCGAGTTCCTTACAAACCACTTGGTTTACATCGGAGCTAAAAATAAAGTCCCACTAGCAAGAAACTTACGGCCCTCCAAGTCCCCTCAGTCATTCAAGACCGCGGCAGGCAGAGAAATCACCGTAAAACAAGGCATTATATTCACAGCTGCTGGTTTCGGAGTGAAAAACTCTTGCCGAATTTTGCGTAAGGAAATTTTGTGTCTGAACCCACAGTCTCCCATTTTGGTTCTGTACGTAGATAGATCTCTATGCGGGAAACCGTGTCCGCGAGGCATTGCAGGCCTTTCTATCTTGCCGGAGGTTGAATTGGAGTCTCGCAGAGAAACGTATCATCAGCCGTCTTTTGAGCATCTGGCTCGACAGTTTTCCATAATAAGTTTCACCATTGGGGAACAGCTTAAACGGCTTTTCGAAAAGTTTGATCTTTCAGAAATCTCGGATCGAGACTCGGTTGTAGCGTGTTTTGAGAAAGCCACAAGAACGGCGAAAAAGCTGTTTGACGGTCTGGATCCAAGCGTGATGCAAAACGTATTGGAGGCGTATCCTCACATAAGGATAGAGGAATGTCTTCAAGACTACGTGGAACTCAATGTTCACGACAAGTTGTGGAGGTGCTTGAAAAAGTTGGAGAAAAGTACGCTGGACCGTAATTTGCCCGACATTGGTAACTTGAGTATAAACCAAGTCGGGCTTCCCTCTTTTTTGAAACCTCACGAAGAAGTGATGCTGTTGAATCGAATCAAAAAGTGCATCGAGATATTGCATCCTTTAAATCTGGCCAATAGTGCAAAGTTCCGGTGTGAGTTACTAATCGAAACGTTCCAGTGTCTTACATCCGACACTGACAATCTAACCATTGATGCGGATACTCTTGTGGGACTTCTTGTACTGTTAGTCTCGCAGGCGTGTGTTTTCCATCTTCCGACCCACATCTTTTACATCAAGCATTTTCTGTATGGGTTTGACGAAAACGAGAGTATCGGATTCAAAGGGTACGTGATATCCACTTTTGAGGGGGTTTTAAATCACCTGGAAGAAGAGTCAAACATGGATTTACTCAAAAAATGTTCGTCTGCCAATGGAAAATTTTGGTCTTTAATCAACTCTCTTGATCCAAAAATTGAAAGAGAGAATCCAAGAGAAATAGCACACATTTCACAAGAGATAAGCTGCATGATATCACTCGATGGATCCTTCATCAAGGCACGTGACCTTGACGGAAGATCGTGTCTCATGCTGGCAATTCGTCAAAACTGCTACACAGTGCTTGAAGAGCTTTTAAAAGATGAAGCCCTGTTCTCGTTGGAGGACATTCTAGACGATAGAGATGGCAATAACTTTACTCTTCTGCATGCAGCGTTGGCCTCTGAGAATGCATCAATTATCGATTGCATTGCCGATATCGTTCTTCAAGGCACGGACAATGAGCTTTTCGACTTTTTCAGAGTGAGCGACACTCTACACAACAGGAATTTGGGACATAACCTTTTTTGCATGCATGAGCTGATTCCTGAAGTTGGAGTGTACATCGATTGGGAGAGTAGAGATTGTAATGGCCAAACGCCGTTTTTCGCTCTTGTGCGTTGTTACGACCATCCCAAGTACTCTGAGATGATTGACTACGCCATGGTGGAACTTGCAAGATGGCTAAAACGACATAACAAAAAGTTTGATTTCAGAGATCACATGGACAAAAAGGGAAACACCATCTTGCACATTGTAAAGGACGGTGAGACTTTTTGTAAAGTGGTTTCTGCATTCTATAGGACAGGTGGGATTTTGGACTTTAACTTTTTCAACTCTGCCAATCTGTCGCCTCTCATGCAATACGTCAAGTTCAGCAAGCTGGACTGTGTTGTGGAAATACTCAAAGAGCCAGAGCTGGATTTGGAAGCTTCTGATCCTTCTTTAAATGTGAGTGTTTTCGATCTTTTGCGGAAACAGCAGCCGCCATCAGAGATTGGACTTGTAATTGAGAAAGCACTTATAGACGCATCGATAGAGCGTATGCATGGGCACGATGTTGAGTTCCCTGTAATCGTGGTCAAGGCAACGTGCGATGTGAATACCAACGTTGTGCTTTTGTTCAAAAGTAAAGAGGGCCCTTTTGTGAACCGAAAGTACGATGAGTTTGTGAAGCTGCTCAAACTGCTCAAGCTGGATAACCCATATCTGCCCTTCGATGTAGACTCGATGCTCCCATTCTCTTCACTTGCATTCAATATCGAGAATCTGGATAACGCGAAAAAGCTCAAACTCAACAAGCTGGCTGGCCATCTGAATAGACTGCTTGCTTTCATTTGCCGAAATCATTTTGTGACTGCGCATGATTGTTTCAGAGACTTTTTCCTTACGCAGGACCCTTTGGATGAATACGCCTTCATCAAGCAGCTTGAGAGGAAAAAGATCAGAAAGGGTGAAGACTTGTCGTGCGAGGAGATTTCAGAGATGAAAATGTTTACCAAATACTCCTTGAACGAACTCAAGCGACTTGAGTCTGTGTATGTGAGGTTGTGCGAGGGGCTGCTTACTTTGAATTACCAAAAGGCTGACGACTTTTACTTGCAGTGTCATTTTTTGGCATTTTCAAGTGGGTCTATCAAATTGAAGTCTGCTCAGAGAATACTGTCGGACGTACCGACTGAGCCGATAAAGAAGCTGACGCAGTGCTTGCAGTTTATGTCACCTTATCTGAGTGCTGATATATGCCTGCAGAAGAGTCTATGCTTTTTAGGGTGCGCTTTAAAAGAGCTTATTTGCAGGATTCAGTCTTTTGCGGACGAAAAAGTCGACATGTGGTGGGAGGGTTACGGAGAGATCTTGAAGTTGACGCAAGAGCTAGAACGGCTTAATGAGATTGAGGAGAGAATATATAGACGTAAGCTAGATGGGTCAGATAAGCACTCTGTGACATCGCTATTCCATCCGGAACTGCTTCACGAGTTGAGCGATGACAATACAGTTGTTCCCCGGTCTCAGGAGGAGATTATCAGGAGGGTAGAGGAGCAGATGAAGAACAGGGGTACTACAACCGTGGGAGGCTCATTTCTCGCCGGAATGGTTCAAAGTAAACGGCAAAAGTATTTCGAAAAGCTCAAGAGTGTTTTGGATAAGAAGCAAAAGGGTTTTAGGAACTTGAGTGCCGAGGTTCGAGAATCTCACGAGTTGATTGCTTTAGAGGTGAACAATTTCTATTCTACAGAGAGGGGCATTTTGAAATTTATCTTTCAGAGACATATAACCCACACGTGCGCTCAGCTGCGATTTACTTCAAGAGTATTACAGCAGGATAGGTATCATCGAAGCGAAGCGGAGATGATGATCTGACATAGGTACCTTTGAGCTATTCTTCACACACAGTACGATCAATCGGCCAGATTGATCTAAAGGGCAGTTATAATATAATAGGCGAATTGATCCAAAGAAGACGTTTTAAGATCAATCGACCTGATCCAAAGATCATCTCTTCCCTCACATTTAAAGTGTTCAAAAGTTTGACAAAACATTTAGATGGAGCCTTCTGTAGAGTTATAGCGAGGATATCTATAACTGTGCACGATCGATAAAGAGAAAAAGCACGTCCCATGTGACGACAAGCGAATTAGGTCTAAATGCTGAACATGATGCGAAGCTGGAAGCGAGACGAAAGGTGCAACATGGAAAATTGATCATGGGAAATGCAAGATGCATCTCGATGCAAATGAAGAACCATAGACGATGCGATCAGATTCAAGAATGAGACTCAATTACACAGATATAGATACACGAAACGCGAAACTGTTAGAACTCATGTTCTATATAAAGCTCACGTGACATCAAGTGCATGAAGATGCATATCGTTCATGCACGTTAGACTATATAAATAGCTTTTATATCTCTCATTACTTTGAGTGAGTCCGAATCTATCTTAGTGCCTATGGTACCCGTTTTACCATCACCTATGAACTACCTACAACATTAATAAAGCTTCCTCTGGCAGTTTTTCCCCGAGAAAATCATCTCTGGCACTCAACGACGAATGTTCTCTTGCTGAATCATATGAGGAGCAATGCGCATTTGGAGAAATGTAAAGAGGCCAACTCCGGCTGATCCCTTCCCTTTATATCTTGAATGAAGCACTCTGCTCACTACAATCAACTGCAAGGCTAACAGTCCTGATTATAAAGACGGTTAGTGCTTAACGGGGTTCGGAGGGGCAATTTGATGTTATGAATGAGCTATTGTTGACTTTGGGTTCAAAAGGTGGATTGTATGGATTTAGGCTTTGATTATACTGTGAGAATGGCACAGGGCACAACCAAGGGCACAAGTCTTAAGGGCACACCAACATTGAGATGCTTTTTATGCTCTATAAAAGCAACTCTTGAGTTGAGCCGTTGCTTTGCTTAGCTTTAGTTGATGTTCTCTTAGCCATGATTTGAGTGCGAAGTAATTGATTAAATATTGCTAAACTGGAGGGATTGGCTCCTTTATATACTCTCAGTCCATTGCTGCCAATCTTCCCATAAAACCGAGCAAGTGGTTGCTCTTGATGATGCCTACATGATGTACTGTACCCATTGGGTAATCTCGACGCTTGATAGAGCGGAGAAGGTCATTATGCATCAACTCTAACGCTAAAACATACGGAAAACGCCCTTGGGAAGTTCGGGTCTTCTGTTCGAGACCTCAGGCCATGCTGGCCTTGCGGGGAGGCTGCAGTTGTTATGTCAGCACTTTATATTGTCCCCTATTGAGGCGGTTAATTAACCTTTGATCACCTCATCGTGCATTTATAGAGCACGGTCTTCTGCTTATATGCATAGGAGCATTTCCTTGGACTTATGCTGCTAGATGATGATGATGCTCAAGTCAACACTAGCTCAGTAGGACGGACGCTATGCATCTCGTATGAATGACCACTTATATTTGGAAGGGAAGTAATATTATGCTCCACTATATTCTTCCCTTCAGCATTATTTGCTGGTATTCGGACTGGAATTATTCTATAGCTATGGTCGTTAACAGTATAACATTGTTAGATAATATATTAACTTACCCATAGCTTAACAGCAAAATTTGCGATCACAGACAGTCGAAAAAAATGAGGTTCGTAGACGGGATATTGTGAATAGTCAGTGTGGATCAATTAGGCGAAAGGTATTATCTAGAGTGAGCTCATGATGGACTAACCGAAATCTATTTGGATGTCGATAAAAAAAAAACTAGACCAATGGATCGTATGAGGTAGCATTGGCAAGTTTTGTGGTTTTCAAATGTGGCACAAGATACTTGGAATTTACATACTCACTGAAGAAAGTGACCACAATCTTGTTGAGGATCTAATTCTGGCACTTTATTATGAGCAACTTTGATTCAAATGCCTCAGCCTTTTATCAATTACTTTGATCGCTCCAACTCACAAATAGGGTCTATCATCAAGCTTTAGTCATTCTCTGGTTTCCCAGTGGGGATGATGCACTTTGGTCAACCGATCTTATATTTTCTTTTGAAATGCTTTTGGAGGTGAATGAAACGATGCCCTTTTTATGAGAGAAGTTACAAGAGCATAACGGTTACTCAGTCGTGTTTTACAATCCGAAAAACAGTTGATTTCCCTCATCAAGAAGTCGATTGTTCTGCACGTTTCTACTCTTACGAAAAGCTATATTTTGCAAGTAGAAAGTATAGATCATATCTGAGGTGAACAGTCATCTCTGGGATTCACTCCTACGAGAAGCCGTTGCTTCTACTTTCAAAGTGATCATCCGCAACGACCTAGACAAAGTTGATATGATTGTTGGGACTGTATGTGAAGGTTTTGTAATTGCCTTGTTGGGTTAAGGGAGTTCTCTTGGGACATATTTGTTGATAATTGCGACGAAGCGTAAGCTATATAATTCATTCCGCAGCAAAAAGCATATGTAAGGATGCATTTGTGACGCAAAATTCACAACGCAGAGTCCAGACACGCAGCCTACTGAATAGTTTCCAGAACTCAATCTCACATCATTGCTTATTGTTACTTCATTCTTTGTAGTCCTCCAATGATATAAGCCTTGTCATTTCACCATACAATCATTTATACTCTCTCGACTGCTGCATGCTATACTCGCAAACGATGACCTACTCGATAATCGTAAGGGTACTTTGCGTAATGGTGACCTTTCAAATCAACTGTCGATACTGAACTTCTATCTACTCTTGCCTGTCCCTTTTCTTTTTCAATTCTCCCTTTCCTGAAGACATCTCATGGGTGTTCCACCTCCTTCGAGTACTGCTCCTACTGCTGACCCTTAGGCTTTTGCTGCTAGTTGGCAGGGATACCGCCTCAATCGCGAGAGAATAAGACTGCGTGAGAGATGTAAATTGTCTATTTCTCATAATCAAGTAACTGCTTCTCACAGTCCTTCCCTGCAAGTCGATCAGACCTCCCTACCTCACGAAGACGTCGATGGCTTCCATTGACTCATCATTCTCTTTATTTTCACAATCACCTCCAACTCTTCCACCTCGCACACCTCCTATGCTCCTGATCAGTAGTTCTCTCCATATATAAGCTCTGAGATCATTCTTTTCAGTGTCTTGGGAAGACATTCTGCCCTTCCAACCGTGCAACGTTTGTAATGAATTTCCCGATATGGTTGTTTTCGAATTTGGATGTTTTAGGAGATGCACCTATGAAAACGAGGGAACAAATTCAGCCGTGACAACAATGCTGATCCTGGCTTTGAATACAGATGACAGATTGGATGACAAGAGGAGCTTGAGTACACCGGCAATGTCATCAGCTCTTCCCAACATATATCTTCAGCTGTTCAGCTTTCAAGAGTCCCGAACAATTCAACGTTTACTTGTCAGAAAAGCTGATTTTCGATCTCCTAAAACCTTCAAAGATTTGATAGTCTTTAAATCAGAGGAGTGTGATCATTGGTCCTACAGGATAATGGATTACCGAGGAGTGTGATCATTGAAGCGTAGCGGAAATGATTGCACGACGAGATGAATTCTCGTTCTTTTCTCCGATGACATTGATTCTATGCTTCAATGATCGCACGACTCAACGGATTACTTTTTTTACAGATGACATCAATTTGTGGATCTTCAAGGAGTGAGACCATTGAAGCGAAACAGGCTTCGTTCGCGCTATTTGGAGATAGAACTTGGAAGTTGAATGGGTATACTGTTGACTGACTTTTCGCGATTACGGGCACTTGTAATGGCTTCAGCCATACTCAGGATACATTGGTTGATGCTATGCCCATACTCTTTGTCGCAACCGGACATCGCCCATATTAAGCTGATTATTTTAGACTTTATAATCCCAAATGCCCCGGAACACATAGGAAATGCTCCTATTTATATTGCAGTCTGTCATCTAATGGAAACCAAAAGATGGTAACTCTACATGTACATCTCATATATCTCACAATATAAGATCATCTCTGGGATTCACTCCTACGGGAAGCATCTTTGAAAGTACCTAAGATAATGTCTCTGAAGCGAACAATCGGACTCACTTCTATGGAAGTAGTTGCTTCTCCTTTTAAACGATCATTCGCAAAGATAAGATCATCTCCTCGATTTTGAGCCACACACCACCTCCGGGTAACCCCGCGTCTGTCATTGTCCGGCAATTTTACCAATCAACAACACCAAAGTTAACAATTGACAAATATATTAGCATGTCACAGTAAGTTTCCAGTTGGTGAGGATCCAAAAAGCTAACACCGCCAAGGGACTGGAAATCACAATTAAACGTACCCAAGAGGGACGCTCGTCCGCAAACAGAAGACGTACTCAGTACGAAGGGCAACACTTTTGAATCGTTCCATTTGAAAAGGGAACTTCTGATGGGCATCTACGAAGCAGGTTTCGAAAAGCCCTCCCCTATCCAGGAAGAGTCAATTCCTGTTGCGCTCATGGGCAGAGATGTACTGGCGCGTGCAAAGAATGGAACAGGGAAAACAGCGTCATTTGTTATACCCACGTTGGAGAAGGTTAAACCCAAGCTGAACAAGATTCAGGCTCTCATTCTCGTTCCCACAAGAGAACTCGCCCTTCAAACGTCGCAAGTAGTCAAGACCCTGGGAAAGCATTTGGGCATAAGAGTAATGGTCACCACAGGTGGTACCTCTCTCAGAGATGATATTCTCAGATTAAACGAGCCCGTACACGTTTTAGTGGGCACGCCAGGCAGAATTTTAGACTTGGCTAGTCGTAAACTAGCAGAGTTTGACCAGTGTAAAATGTTTGTTATGGACGAAGCAGACAAGATGCTTTCACGCGAGTTCAAAAACATTATAGAACAAATCTTGAAATTCTTCCCTCCAAGACGTGAGGATGGTTCAAACGGCTACCAGTCTCTACTCTTTTCTGCCACTTTCCCATTAGCCGTCAAGTCCTTCATGGACCAGCATCTCTACAAGCCATACGAGATCAATCTGATGGACGAGCTCACTCTTCGCGGTATCACGCAGTACTACGCATTTGTCGAAGAGAAGCAAAAACTGCATTGTCTCAACACTCTTTTTTCCAAATTGCAAATCAACCAGTCGATTATTTTCTGCAACTCCACAAACAGAGTGGAACTACTGTCAAAGAAAATTACAGATCTCAACTACTCTTGCTACTACAGTCATGCTAGAATGCCTCAGGCTTCGAGAAACAAGGTTTTCCATGAGTTTCGTCAGGGCAAAGTGAGAAACCTTGTTTGCTCTGATTTGCTCACCAGAGGAATAGATATTCAGGCCGTCAACGTTGTTGTCAATTTCGACTTTCCCAAAACGGCAGAAACGTATCTACACAGAATCGGCAGATCAGGAAGATTCGGACACTTTGGTATCGCCATCAATTTGATCAACTGGAACGACAGGTTCAATCTCTACAAGATTGAGCAGGAGCTCGGCACGGAGATTAAACCCATTCCGGCCGAAATCGACAAGTCGCTTTATGTGTCGGAAGATGCCGAGTCAATTCCTAGGCCGTTTAAGCTTGAAGAGCTTCCTAAGGGAAATGAGGGAAGACCCAGAAATCCGCACAATGGGTATTCTGCACACGCGCAACCTTCGTACCCGCAAGCTGCATCTCAGTCTCAATATTAATCTGTGAAGCTCTGAAGCGGAGCGAAGAATGGTTGAGGCCTTCACTTTAAAAAAAAACAAAAAAAGAAAAAAACATAAAAAAAAGAAAAAAAGAAAAAAAGAAAAAAAAAACTAAAAAAAGATAAAAAAAAAAAAAAATAACGAACGTTGCATTTCATGCTTCACTTGGCATACGAAGTGGCCCCTCAGCCAGTTGGGCTACTCTGAATACCCAGTGATTCCGCTGATTTGCAACTCTGATGATGGCTGTTCCTGTATAAGTAGATGTTGCTGTGCATTTTGGGTGGTGTTTTGAGTTTTCCTCATTTTTTTTTTTTTTTTTTTTTTTTTTATATATATTGTGTATCATAAATAAACACGAGTCGCACAATGGAACAACACACTTCTGCCATTCACAGGAGCTCTCATGAGATTCGACCCAAGACGCTCAAGCGCCGAAATCTAAAGCAATTGACTCTAGACCCTTCCGCCCCTGCTCCGCCTCCTGAGGCAAAGTTCCTCAGAGACCCCGATGCCAAAGCATCCACAGACGAGCTTATCAGCGATATACAGAACCTGGAGCTCGGCATTGAGTATCAGCTCAACCTGAAAATGGAGGAGCTTCTCACTCTGAAACAACTGGGACACGGGAACTCTGGCGCTGTTGCCAAAGTACTGCACGTGCCGACGCGTAAAACTATGGCCAGAAAGACAATTCATTTAGAGGCAAAACAAATGATTCAGACGCAGATTATTAGAGAGCTTCGTATAATGCACGAGTGTGACTCGCCTTTTATAATTGGGTTCTACGGTGCGTTTCTCAATGAAGGAGACGTCATCATTTGTATGGAGTACGTTGATTGCGGCTCTTTAGACAAAATTTTGAAAACTGTCGGTCGGTTCCCGGAAATGGTTCTTGCGCAGGTTGCATTTTGCGTTTTGAATGGACTCAACTATTTGTATGACAACCATCGCATCATCCACCGAGACGTAAAGCCGTCCAATGTATTGGTGGACTCTCGCGGGACCATGAAGCTTTGCGATTTCGGGGTTTCAAGAGAGCTCATCAACTCGATCGCAGATACTTTTGTAGGCACTTCTACGTATATGTCTCCGGAACGGATTCAAGGAGGTGTGTATTCGGTCAAGGGAGATGTATGGTCGTTAGGGTTGATGCTTATAGAATTGGCAACGGGGAAATTCCCATTTGGTGAAGAGATGATGGGGCCCGATTCCATTTTAGATCTCTTGCAGCGAATAGTCAATGAGACTCCTCCGTCTGTTGATTCCAAAGACGGGTTCAGTCCCGAACTATGCAATTTTATAGACTTGTGTCTTATAAAGCAAGAGTCGGCCAGATGGTCTCCTCACCAGTTGATCAAGCATCCATTTTTAGCAAATGTGGTTGAGAATGCTCCGCAGGTGAAAAGATGGTGCAAAAACGTTCGGCGAATACAAAAGGGCAAACCAATAAAGGTTAAATAGAGTATGTCAAGGCATTTCCAGCAAGGTACAGACTGCCACAGACAACGGTATTGAGCTTTTCCTTTTTGCTTAAACCGCAAGCGAGCTCAATAGCGTCACTCACTTTGTCTGTTTGATGGACTGTGTTTCTCTTCAAAAGAGATGCAAGATGCTCTGGACTATACGGTTCGATCCAAGGCATCCCGGCCACAGTGCCAAACTGTGTGGCAATGACAATGTCGTTTTCCTGGATCAAATGCGATAGGAAACTACACTCTTTCCCCTTTGTGATGGCAATTACGAATACGAGAGGACGTCCGTTTCTCACCTCTGTGTTCAAATAGCGTGCAAGCTCTTCTGCAGCCTGAGCATTGTGAGCTCCATCAATAAGCACGGAAAGTTGATCGTTTCCAACTTTTAAAACAGTGTGTTGGAGACGTCCTGCCCATTGAACGGTTTTGATCCCCTCTGCGATGGTTGTTTCGTTCACCTTTTTGAAAGCTTCGCCATCCGTCCTCTTGCACTGAGCGATTATCTCAAGTGCAATGCCCATGTTGACCTTTTGGTACGACCCGTTCAAGGGAGACTCAAAATCAAAACAGCCTTTTACCAAAACACACTCTTTGGAAACCTTTTCAATAACCGAAATAACCTCCGGGTCGTTCGTTCCGTCAACCACACAGGGGACACCCTCTTTTATGATACCGGCTTTCTGATAGGCTATCTCTTTTAGGGAGTTTCCTAGAATACCCTCATGGTCCATGCCTATCTTTGAGATGGCTGTGGCAATCACACCGTTACCGGATCCGGCCGCTGCAGGAAGAACGTTTGTTGCATCAAGACGTCCTCCCAGGCCAACCTCTACAATGCCAATTTCGACCTGGCATAATTTGAAAATCTCAAATGCCACACAGGTTAATATCTCAAACTCGGTAGCGTTTACATTGTTGTCACGATTGATGGCATCGATTTTTCGCTGTGTGGCAGAAAAGGTTTTTTCGTCAATGGGTTTATTGTCTATCGTTATACAGTCCCATTGGTGGATCAGATGAGGCGATGTGAATTTGCCATTCTTGATGTGCGACTGAGTCAAGATTGATGAGAGGTATGCGCAGATTGAGCCTTTACCGTTGGTACCAGCAATGTGTATAGCCTTCCAGTGGAGATGCGGGCTTCCCAGTAGAGTGAGAAGTCTAGTGACCCTGGATAGTCCGAGGTCGATGGGCATTCTATTGTCTCTGAATTATCTCTGAAGCGAAGCGGAAGAGATGATCTAAAGTTTTTGACTCTTTTATATGCGAGTTCGAGTCCCGGGGAGGGTATTTGAATTTTTGACGTGGAGAGACATTGAGGCGCTTTTCACAGTAGCTTTTCACAAGTGAGTAGCCTGGGTGTTCGCTAAGTGGCCTGATTCGCCTAAGTGCTTTCATTAAAGGTGGCTGGCATTGTGTTCCTCACTTTCAAACAGTTTTTGAATGATGAGTCTGGGAACAACCATATAGAGGACGCTGTTGCAATTACAATGTTCCAATGTGTCCGGACCAAGTTGCAGTAGAAGATGATTCTGCGTTGGAGTAATCGACGGAAGGGAACTCGACTTTTACACTATCTTTGATCAGAAAAACGAAGCAGTGCGAGAATCAGGTTTTTGTCACCAAAACGTTTCACATCTTTCAGTCTCCGAATCAAGAGCTCGCAAAGCTCATTAAGAAAGTACCCTTCTTTTCGCAGTCCTCTTCTCAAAAGATTGAGAGAGTAGATTCTGAGAACGAGATTGCCGTTTCCAATGGCGTCACAGAATGATCAGACTGAATAATCATATCTGCATAAAATAATGACTTTTTGTATGTCGTAAAATACGCTTGCAGAATTGTTGTGTTCCTCACTGAGTACGCGGTTACAATTACATTGCATACAGTAAAAGCATGACACTCCACTAAATTAGAGCCTTTAAGAAATGCTCGGTTGAGATATGCTTTTCAGCTACTTTCCCATCCCATTTGGCTAGTTTCAGTTCATTTAATAGAGTTAATCTCAAAGTGTTCCGAAATAAAGAAGCTGAGTTCAGTCCACTATCATTACCTGGCGGCATTAGAGTAAGTATTGAACATAATTACACATACTACGTAACAAACAGCGTTATACAATAACCCCAGCTAGTTACTCCGAAACATAAGAAGGGAAGGTTACTTGACAAAATTGCCCACTTTCAGGAAAGAGAATGACGACTGTAGTCACCTTTTAGAAGTAGTGATCTGAGCATAGTCACTCACTTCGACATAAGACCAAACATCATGCTCCACTGCATATGCGGATGCATACGCATGCAGTAGACCGCATATCGCCCTATTATCTAAGGAGTCAAACCAAAAGACCTAAACAACGGTCGCTCCATGGGCCGGTGAAGCCTTGTATTGTATTCACAGCCCGAAACTACTGTGGGTGAGCTCTTGCCTAGTCTACTAGCTAAATTTAAGTGGTCGGGCCAATATAACATCCTCGGTTTGGATACAAATTCACTGATTGGCCAGTATGACAAGGCATTATGTATACTGCATAAAAAGGAGAATCGGGAGCAAACTACTGGCGTCTCATAAAGATGCAACATTCCTCTGTGTTGAATATCTGATCCAATCCGATCCGTTCTGATCCCACAACGCGTGTATTTCTCTATATAGAGGATAATACCTATCTTGCACCCATCAACAATGGCAACTAACGAGAATAGCAGTAACTCCCCAGTGAGACCGATCCATGATGAAGGTGACCCAGCCATGGCTGGTCCCTCATCTCGTCAGTATAAATCTACTTTATCAACATTAGTTCAGCACATCTGACTGAGATAACAAAGAAAATTAAAACTTTTTCATTACGGCAACTGAGAAGGAAAGCTTTCAGTGACTACAAATCAGAAGAGATATCAGTGATGCAGAGGTATGTATCTCTTGCATGAAAATATGCACGACATGCATTTTGCCTCATTGCCCGCGTTTCAAAAAGTACGTAGCGCAGTCTTTGCAGTAGCTTGGTTTCTATAGTTAGCTCAATGTTGGGCTATTGATAAACTAACATCGAAAACTCACAAAACATGACTAGTTGTTGCATGCGCAGATGAACCACGTTAGGCATACTTATTGGATTACTATGTGTCGAGTAGCAAATGAGAACAAAAGTATTTGCCTCTAATCATATGTGAGTCTCTGCGTTATTCTAAAAGTACAACTTGTTCAGCGCCCTCACATCCTTACACCCACAACATGTCCTTGGAAAGACGTTTGAAAAAGATATTTAGCGCTCCGAAAAAAGGTGAGTCTCTCCAAACCACCCAACTAACACCAGGCGAAACGTATGAGCTCAAAGCCGGACTGGTATCGCAGTACGCTGATGAAAGAAAAGACGCGATTCAACGTGTCATCGCCGCCATGACTGTAGGGAAAGACGTTAGTCCGCTTTTCCCGGATGTTTTGAAAAACATAGCCACAACAGACCTCGAACAGAAGAAGCTGGTTTACCTATATCTGATGAACTACGCAAAGGCCAACCCAGAGCTTTGCATACTGGCGGTCAACACGTTTGTCCAGGATACCGAGGACCCTAACCCATTGGTACGCGCTCTGGCCATAAGAACAATGGGATGCGTTCGTGTGGACAAGATGGTGGATTACATGGAGATCCCTTTGAGTCGAACTTTGAAAGACGAGAACCCATACGTGCGAAAGACGGCCGCCGTGTGCGTAGCCAAACTGTTTGACTTGAATGCGGAAATGTGCGTAGAACAGGGATTCGTACATCAGCTTGTTGCTTTAGTCGAAGACGGTAATCCTATGGTTGTTGCCAATGCGGTAGCATCGATCCAGCAGATCAAGGCCAGTAACCCTGAAATGTCTCATGAATTCGACCCTGCCCTTAACAAACCACGCACTTTGAAGAAACTGCTTATGACTCTGAACGAGTGTACCGAATGGGGCCGTATCACCATTTTGGAGGCACTTGCAGACTTCCACTCTCCTTCGCAAAGCGAGGCACAGCACATAGTGGACAGGGTGACTCCGCAATTGCAACACGAGAACCCGGCGGTTGTCCTAGAGGCGGTCAAAGTGATTACAAGACACTATTTGGTCCTTCCGCAGGAGCAGCACGAAATCCTCATCAACAAGCTGAGTGCTCCATTAACCTCGCTTCTATCGACCCCTCCAGAGATCCAGTACGTCGGACTGCGGAATATCCGCATTCTCTTGGAGGCGTTTCCGCAGCTTTTGAATAGAGAGATCTCTGTCTTCTTCTGCAAGTTCAACGACCCTCTTTACCTCAAGCTTGAGAAAATCGAGATTCTCGTCCGACTGTGCAGCGAGTCCAATAGCGAGCTTCTGCTGTCGGAGTTGAAGGAGTACTCTATGGAGTTTGACAGAGATTTCGTTGATCGCGCAATTAGGGCCATCGGACAGATCGCCATCAAGGTTGAATCGATATCACAAAAGGCCGTGGACAGCATATACGACTTGTGTGTGACCCGGGCGAAATCCGTTACAAACCAGGCCATCATAGTGCTTCAGGAACTGCTCAGACGGTATCCTAGAAAGTACACCGCCACCATTTTACCCATCATTGCAGACTTCAAGATGGACGACGTGGACCAGTACCCGCCAGACACGCTCTCCTCGTACGTGTGGATCGTTGGCGAGTACTGCAAAGACATGCCTCACCTGCACAGCAAGCTGTCGACGATTGTTTCGCATTTCGAAGAGGTTGACTCAGTGGTTCAGCTTTCCATCCTCACCACCGTGGTGAAGGTGAACCTCACACGGCCGGATGCGGAAACCAAATCCGCGCTCCAGAGAGTGCTGGACACAGCCACAAATAGCGTGGAGAACGTGGACGTGAGAGATAAAGCGTTTATATACTGGCGACTGTTATCGCTTTCCGATAACGACAAGGCAAAAGAGATTGTTTTGAGGAAACTGCCCATCTTGGAGTCAACGATTGAGAAGATTCCGCCCTCTCTTTTGAACGAACTGCTCTACGAGCTCTCTACCCTTGCATCGGTCTATCACAAGTCGCCCTCCACGTTTGTGGTGAACGAACGTGGCATAAGCGATGTCAATAGAAGTAAAAAAATCGATGAGTTGCGTTCCATCGCCAAGAACGAGATTGTGCAGAGAACCGCAAAGGCTGAGAATCTGCTTGATTTCGACGATGACGACGAAGAGGAGACAACCCAGCATAATAGTCTGGCGGAGCTTAACGACTTGTTTGCGGGATTGTCAACTCAGCAGCCTCAGAGACCGTCGTTCGAGCAGCACGATCTGTTTGCGATGCTCACCTCGAATGGGACGACCCGTGAATCGACTGCGGAGGCGGGAAAGAAGGCGGAGGCGGGAAAGAAGGCGGAGGCGGGAAAGAAGGCAGATGAGGACTTGTTGAGTTTCTAATATCTCCGGAGCGAAGCGAGGGAGATAATCATTGCCAAGTCTACTAGTGTTTCTATTTGACTGGAAGTGTTAGGGAGGGATTCTTCCTGAAGCGAAGGGGAAGAGATGATTTTAGGATCAAGGGAAAATATCAAAAATTCACTTCTCACTTCTATGCACGAGTCTGCACGCGTCTGCACAATGCTGCACACTATGCGCACTATGCACACATATAGCTTAAAAGAGAAAAATTACTCGTAAGACCAAATAGACTTCAATGATGCCTCAAATGGTTATAAAGATGTAAAAATCAGTGGACGATTGATGAAAATCCTTTTGTGAAACGTGTTTTGCAACAGGATCGTCAACGTGCAATATTCCACTATATTCCTTTCAACAAATGTAACTAAAACCGAAAACATCATCAAAATTCCATTATACCGCCGTTTCAACTATATTGAGGTTACGGCTGCGTGCACTTCTGCTTCCGGTCATTGGCGGTGTTTGTACTGTGTTGGCTCGAGGGGATGCCAGTAATTTCATTTTCGAAGTAGCTTATGACTCTTTAAATTTATCGTTGTTTGGCAGACGTCTCGGCCGAAAACGAGTTCTGGTCCACAGACATATTACTCGATATCAGGCGACAAATGCAAAAGGGCTTCATTGCAGATACATATTTTTGCGAAATTCTAACAGCGACTCACCATGAACATTTCTCCTTAGATCATCTCTGAAGCAGCGAAGAAGCAACAAAGCGGAAGAGATGATCTCGAGATTAATTTAGACCTACTAGTCTCCCCATGCTAATGGTGATGTAACGATTGAATTGGTTCGTTCTCCTCTATTTCAACCGACATTCATCTACGGGTGTAGGAAAGTCGCTTCTGGTACTCAAAAAACGAGCACAGTTAGTCAAAGCATCGACAACACACTTTAAAAAGCTCGGTTATTATATCAAGACAATCGATGTTATATAGCGAAGTACCATAAATCCTCTTGGACGGGGCGTTTGGTTTACTTGAAAACACTAGCCATTGGTCAAGCTGAAAGCATGGTATAACTGATAATACGGGTCCTATGGGCACCAAGATATATTGGGACAAGTTGATAGTCTAGCGTGCATGAATAATATGCATCTTCATGCACTTGATGTCACGTGACCGTTATATGGAGCATGGGTCCCAACAGTAACTACTGTTTCGAAATATACAAAAAGGTTTGCATCACCTCGAGCTTTCCGCTGGCAAGTTCAGACATATTTTGAGCTTTAGCTTCACTTTCGTATACCTAAAACGGATACTATGGGTACCAAGATAAATTCGGACTCACTTCAGATATACACAATAGTTTATCTCGTGATGCTGTCACACATTGACAAAGGCGTAACCAAGAGATCACTGCGCATCGAGGATTGTTTGACATCCATAATTTTGCCATTACTCATTCTCTGTCAAAGCGACGAGTCTGTGACTTGTACAGCCGTGTTTTATGTTACTCTGAAGGTTATCTCTTCCACTTCACTTCAAAAACAACCTATTCAAGCATCATCAAAAATGCCGATACGTTCCAATTAATCAACAACCTCTTGGCCAACGTCTGGCTTAGTGAATGGGAAATCACTCACACCATCCTCACACCATCCAGCCAGCGGTGCTTACATACCCCAGGCCCGATACGGTGCCTACGTACTGCGTCAACCTACCGTACCCAGGTACTGGTCACACTACCGTACCTACACGCTAGTTCTACCTACCGTACCCACGTACTGTGTCAGCTTACCGTATCTCCATACTGCTCCTACTTATCGTGGCTGCATACTGTGTCAACATGCGGTGTCCTCAGACCCCTAGCCTGATACGGTGTCTCGTTACCGTGTTTAGACACCGTAGATAGCACACATAGGGTTTCTCGCCACCATGTTCAGAAACGGTGGAAGTAAAAAAATGCTCCATTCCGGTTTATGAAGGTTGAACAAAGCCTAAATCACATCGGTCTGCTGAAATGTTTCGGCTCTAGAGAGAGACCCATGTCCAGTAGATCAAGAAGGTTGAAATGATTTAGTACCGTGTGTTGGGAAGAGCCTACAAGGTTTGCAGCCAAAAGTGCGATCTCATGCATGAGATATGCATCTTCATGCAGTGCAAGTCACGTGACGTATGTGAGCCGCGCATGGCATAAATCTCGTTTCACACTCAAACTTCAATATGACCGTATCAACTTTTGAGCAGCAGAGACAAGCCAATATTCAACGAAACAAGGAGCTTTTGAAATCACTCAACATTGACTCACTCTCCAAAGACTTTCACTCTGATTTTGAGCATGAAAAGCCGAAACCCGCAAAGAGAAAGAAGCCCTCCAAGCCAAAGGAGAAGAAACCAGCGGTCCCAACGAGAAAATCCAGAAGAATTGCTGGAATCGTATCCGATACTCACGAGGACCATGCGGCAATAGAAGAGAGAGCAAGAGAGGAGGAAAGGCGGAAGGAGCTTGAACGGCTGAAAAATACGCGTCTTAGCGGAGATCTCAGACTGATCGATGTCATCAAGGGAGAAGACGATGTTGACGGACTCAAAAGCGATGATTTGATTTTAAGTAGAATGAAAAATTTCGCTAAACAGTTCTCTATGGGGGACTTTTACGAGAGTTACTCTGCAAAGCAAAAGCTTAGCAGTGAAAGTCTCAATACGTTACGCGATGATTTGGGTAAATTGGAAGTTTTCCCTGATTTCGATCCTCTCGATATAAAGCTCACTCCACAGAGGGTAACTTCCATTTTCTTTCATCCCAGTCGAGAGAAGAGGGTTGTTATTGCAGGGGACACGACGGGTCACATTGGGATTTGGTCAGTTGATGAGAAGAAAGCGCCTAGGAACGACGACGAAGAGAGCGAACCAGATATTGTTAGTTTCAAGATCCACGGAAGAAACGTTTCCAAGATCAACATTAAACCTCAATCTCCTTCCAAAATCTACACTTCAAGCTACGATGGATCACTCAGGTCCATCGATATGCAGTCGATGAAAACGGAGGAGGTTTTGAACTTTGACAACAGTTACGGCGAGGCGGCCGGAGTGTCTGACTTTCACCCCATTGATGAAAATACGATATACTTTACGACCTTAGAGGGTCAATTTGGGATTATGGATACGAGGGAAAAGAAGCCGCATTCTTTGCTGAGACTCCATGACAAGAAAATCGGTTCCTTTTCTGTCAACCCAGCATTCACTCAGCAGATTGTTTCTGCGTCTTTAGACCGCTCCATGCGCGTATGGGACTTGCGTCAGGTGAAAAAGTCAACGTGGTCAGACTTTGATGGAGAGAAATCGCCTCACTGTTTGGGCGCATACCCGTCTCGGCTGAGTGTGAGCAGTGCCGATTGGAACTCTTCTGGCGACATTGTCTGCAACGGTTACGACGATACGATAAATATTTTCAATTTGGGCGATACCTCAAAAGTTAAGAAGGATTTTGTCTTTTCCGGAGACGACAAAGAGGAAATTCCTATGAACCTGTCTGCCAACCACACGATTAAACACAACTGCCAGACGGGGCGGTGGGTTTCGATTCTCAAGTCTAAATGGCAGACGAATCCAAAGGATGGCATTGAAAAGTTTGTCATTGCCAACATGAACCGGTATTTTGACGTTTACACAAGTACAGGCGTTCAGGTTGGTCATTTGGGGGATCGTCAAGTTGTTGGAGCGGTTCCCGCGGTGTGTGCATTTCATCCAACGGAGAATTGGATTGTTGGAGGAAGTGCCAGTGGAAAGGGTTATTTGTATATATAATCTCTGAAGCGAAGCGAAAGAGATGGTTTTGATTGAAAGTAGGGAGTCTGGCTTGTCATATTCTGAGAGTGCGGACGCAGGATGACGTGGAAGTAGGTTCGGTGTACAGGTAATGAGACTTGACAGAACATGGTCTCATTCGGTACGATGGAGCTTGATTGGGAGATTTGAAGCTCATAAGAATTGAAACGCAATGAACGCGGTGTACAAACATTTGCTTGTTTCTTTTTCCAGAGCAGGACCACTCAGCATTGTATCAGTGGCTGAAAGGCAGGGAAGAACAACCAAAACAAGGTACAAATCAAAAGACTGGGATTTTGATAATAGTACTATGGGCACTTAGATATATTCGGACTTGCTCAAAGTAATGAGAAATATGAAAGCTACTTATATAGTCTAGCGTGCATGAACGATATGCATCTTCATGCACCTAATGTCACGTGAGCTTTATATGGAACTTGAGTTCCAACAGATTGCAACCACCCCAGCTGAGGATCAGGCGTATTTAGACATTCGTTTAAAGAGGCACATCACATATACATCCACCAGGACTGTTGCGTAGGAAGGTATGACCCAGCCATGGCTGGTCCCTTATCTCGTCACCAGGCCCACATATGAAAAGAGCATATTAATCACCTTGCCAAACTAAACAACTAGAATGCACATTCAAAGTTGTACCTATCCATTCAGATTATCATCTCCGCTTCGCTTCGATAATGTATGGTATCTGCTAGCAGTATATTGTTGACTCGTATATTAGAGTCTATTCTGCCTAGACGCACCACCAAGTTTCAGAAAGTCTTTCCGGTGGGAGAGTTTGGGAGGAGTAGAATTCGATGTTAGTTGGTAATGGCAGACTATTGACGGCCCAACTAATCCGTTCAAAAAAGCAGATACAACAGTAAAGTAAGCAGCAAATGCCTATTCTACGTAGCATTAATAGTCTAGGCTCAACACCGCGAGAAGTTTGATTTTTGATGTTGAATAACCATGTGGGCATTGTTGAAACTCTTTCAAGCGAAATTGATAGTGAGGAAAGAAGGAATGATACGCAATTTTCCTATAGGCACATTGTCGTAATACGTAGTATCAGAGTTGCAACGATACTATATTTCACTAAAACAGCACATATACCGTTAAGCAGTCCGTGAGAAGGAAAACAAGGCAGAACGCCAACTTCCATACGTTGATTTCACATTGAAGACTAGTCCACTATATAAATGTGCCCCACTGCATGTATATGCAGTAGACTGCATATGCCTTTGTGAAATGCAAGGGGAGTTAATTGAAAGGTATATTATTGGCCGCTCCAGCCGGCTGATGATGCCGGGGTGGTTGTGTACAACCGAACCTCCTCACGAGTGGTTTTCTAAAGGCCCACTCGGATGGTTTAAAGCCGTGATGGACGTGTGTCGTCCAGGTTGTAAGCAGCTCATGCTGCAGGATCGCCCATCTTTGTATGTCGGGATTGGAAAGACCTCGTTGCATATGATAGACCAGTTTATCAGAGTCGGAATTGAAAAAATGGCCGCAGAAGAAAGGACAATGTTGTCAAGATGTATTCTCTTATTCTGTGAAACGGCCCGATCCGGGAGATTGACGAGATTGCAGCTCATTTCATCCCCAGAAACGAAGCAAATCAGTCACATCTTCCAATAGTTTTCTCTTTGGCAAAATCACGGAAGAAATGCAAGCTTCCTAGACTGACAAAGACAACGGTGCGGAACCCTCAACATCACGAGACCAGAAAAAGCAGTGGTCGTTACTCTCTTCAATTTTGTAATAGCTTTTACAACCTTTTCTAGAAAAAAGATCTGCATGATCGGGCGAATTTTCGTCTAAAAAAAGAGAAATTTTATCCTTGAATCGTCGAACCATGTTCTCTGTTTGTCATTAAGGCGCTCAAATGTATGAAACTTGTTAATTTCCAATCGGGGTGATTGGGCTCGAGGATTTGCTATGCACAACAGTGGAACCATCGATTTGGACAGACCAAAATCACCTTTTCAGATCAAAAATTAAAAGCGACCCAGCACCTTTATCTCCTATCAAACAGATCTAAAGCCTGACAGCACACCAACAGGTAGTGCTGCTGTAGGTGGTTCTTTTTCGAAAAGCCGAGAAGTTAGTGAAACCAGATTTGCCATTTCAAGAGGACGGCCAACACGCGCAGCGTGTAATCACTTCGAAAGGGTGGGACATTCGGGCAGAAGACGAAGGGTAGGTACTGTATGCAGCTCGCTTAACCTAGGCCCAATCAGTGAAAAGTCATCTAATTTGTTACAGAGCTTCGCTTCAGAGTCATGACTGACTAGGACAATCTTTGGTGTGATATGAGCTTAAAGCATTTCAAAGGTCAAAGGAGTATGCGTAATGACACTTGTCAAGCGCAAGAAGACGCACTATTAAGGCAAGACTCTACCACAAACACAGCCGGTTTATCGAACAAAGGGAGTCATTCAAACTCTTGCTCGTTGTGTGCTCAATCTCACGTTGGTTCCCGGATAAACTCCTCGCATATAACAATAGATCTTTATGCGGTCTACTGCATGCGTATGCACCCGCATGTGCAGTGAACATAATGTTTAGCCTAACTGGATATGTATTGGCATGAGTCGCCAAAGATCGGTTCGGGTCCGGTGATGTCGTTGGAGTTGTTGATGGAAAGTTATTTACTTACTAGTGAGATAGTTGGACTGTAGTAGTTCTGTGTCTCTCACTCAGCGGGGACTCCCTTATGTACTTACCAATTACCAAGCTGCCAATTAACCCCTATGTTAATGCAAGGGGCATATACGGAGCCTCATTCAGTGCCTATCACCTTTACGACGAGGTCATTGAGTTTGGGTCGGGCCGCATTACTTCATATGCAGAGTGCCTGTTTAAGAGGATTGGGACTCACCGTCAGACCTATTTCGGTCAGCTGAATATTCACTAGAGGAGATCTGAATACATCGTTTGAAATCAGGCCTCATCCGCCTATGCCAGCATTCACTCCTCATGCAACGCATTCTTGGTCTACTGCAATATTATGCAGTGGAGCATAATGCTTTGGACTTGTGCAGAAGGGAGACTCCTTCTAGGAAGCTGACTATTTCCTTCATTACTGTACTTCTGTGGAAGTTGTTTTTTCATTCATCCGACGTTTTACGTAATAGCTAACAGTTCAGATCACCACTTCTAAAAGGTGACTGCTGGTGTCATTATTCTTCCTAGCATTTGACATTGTGCTAAGGTCTCTCCTTATACTTCAGAGTAACTCACTGTACAACGCTGTTTGATAATTACTCCATGACTGACAATCTCGCTAAAAAATCAGATCATCTCTTGAAAGATGCACGGATGTCCAACATTGCCAACATCTTCAACCCTCCACCTTCGAGGGATCTCTCTGAGAATGAAGCTGCCGATTGCGTGCCCTGTCAGGCAATGGCCACTCTCACGGGGATTCTCGCAGGGACGTATTTTGCCACGGGGAGAGTTTTTGCAGGGGAAAAGCCGGGTCTCAACCCAAAATGGTGGAAAACAACCGTTCGGTCAGGCGGAGCGGCAATGATCTTGTTTGGAATTTACAGAGGAGGCCAGGGCTGGGCGTGGAATTTGGATCATCAATATAAGTGATTTTTTTGGATTATCTCTGAAGCGAAGCGGAAGAGATGATCAAGATCTATTTGAGAGTTTCTTTTATGTCGTTTTTTATGTTGTTTTTCTGTCGTTTTTTATCGGTTCTTTATCGTTTTTTTTTTTTTTTTTTTT
>JAJLWQ010000094.1:0-19585 GCA_030570875.1 Citeromyces matritensis
ATGACTCCCTCTATGCGCTGTTTCATTCTCATCTGGTGAGTTTCATAATATCTCTCCATGATCCTCAAAGCGGCTTATCGAGTGACACTTCGAGCCATTCTCAAAAGACGTTGATGTTCTCTTGGCCAATATTGCATGCGTCGCTTAGCCATCTCCTTTCCCTGCCCTGATCGCCCTTTGCTTTGCTGGTGGGATGTAACAGGCCTGTTGAAGCATGCAACAGACGAAGGCGCGGTATATCCATATTCGTTCTTAACTTTTATTCCTGTCACAGCTCTTTTGAGACCTGAATGCTGTTTCTTTTGATATCTTGCAGGTTTTGATGTTGAGCGGGTTTAATGTGCGAAGTCACCTTTGCTAGTTTGATCAAGTTCACCGAATCTGGCATAGAAAGTGGTCTGTCTTGGATATTCGTACAGGCAGAGACACTTATACTGATAAAGTGCAATGAGTACTGGTATAGTGGTTGATTATATTGTACTTCGAGGTGAGCTAATGTCTACTGTTGGAAGCATTCATAATACCCACAGAGTATTAGCAAAACCAAAAAAAAATAGCAATAGATTACTGACTTTTGCTCCTTATAAAGCTCACGTGACATCAAGTGCACGCTAGACTATTTAGCTTCTATATCTCTCATTACTTTGAGTGATATATCTTAGTGCCCATAGTATCCGATGTATCATTTACTCATTCCTTAAACGTGCAAAGCCCTTTGATTCTTTGGTATTTCTGAAAGGGATATAGCGGGGCCCTGCGTTGGAGCAGGTTGAGACATCTGGCAAACTACAGTAAGCAGTCGGAGCGTAGAAATCAGTAGAAGAAAATGTGATTCACGAATCGAAACATAGACCATAAGAGATATTTGGGGCACTTGGAGAGAGCTTAAGGGACTCAATCCCGTTGTTTAAGTTCATACACATAGTAAAGCAATGTTTATTAGGTCACGTTCATACAGGACATCACACACTTAAATAGTGAAAACTTTTTACTATGTGTGATTATATCATATTGCATAGAGAAGGTGGAATATATACCAGTACATAGTCGTATCTCAGACCAAGAGGAGACAACAGAAAAAAAATGGTAGGTCCAAGACAATGCTTCAAGTATAATCAAGAAAGCGGGGCCTGCCACATGCCATGTGAGCCCTAGACCTTCTGTTCCTTGAAATCATGAGTGTAATGGTTAGTGGAAGGCGAATATATTCAGACACTGCAGCCTATTCGGAAATTAATATTATTGCGACGAAGCATAAGCTGAGAAGCTATAGTTCCGCAGCAAAAAGCTTGTGTAAAGATGTGACTGTAGCGCCGATTGTGTCACGCATCCAAACACCTCTGCACCTTGAACATTTCAATCTCACAACATTCCTCTTTGTACTTCATTCTCTGTAGTCATTCTATGTACTATGCCATGTCATCC
Source organism: Citeromyces matritensis (assembly GCA_030570875.1). NCBI lineage: Eukaryota > Fungi > Ascomycota > Pichiomycetes > Pichiales > Pichiaceae > Citeromyces > Citeromyces matritensis. The sequence goes on from JAJLWQ010000094.1 coordinate 1,426, forward strand.
CATGATGCAATCATTTGTACTTTCTCGACAGCTGCATGCTATACACGCCAACGATAGCCTACTCGTTAATGGACGGCGGGGTGTAACTTATACTTTGCATACTATTATATGCTATGCTCATACCCTTTGTCGCAACCGGACATCACCGTGTCAGCCATGTTAGTCTATGATTACATAGAAAGCGACCTATTCATCTCAGATCGCAGTCCAAACTAGCTGTTTCTATTGAGTAACGAAAAGGTGACTTTTTGTATATCGAGGATCAGCAGCGAAAGTGTATACAATTCCTTTAAATTCGGACAACTATTCTAGATTAGTCCATCGACGAGAATTACTCAAAAGTCATATCAATCGACATTGCAAGCTACACAATGATACCGAAGATGAATGTTGTATTGCATAGAAAGATCATTCCATTGCCATTCGCTCCGTCGGAATACTCATGCGACCCTCAGAAGTTGGAGGGTACACCCGGGAAACATATATATTGTAAGATCATCTCTTCCGCTTCGCTTCAGAGAGTCGCTCCACTTCAAAGATTATTCAATTGCTCTGAGCCAGGGGAGCCACCAGCCCCATTCCTCTCTTGAGGACATTTTCGATTCTGCCCTTGAGAACGTTCGAGGTGCAGTCGACGATTTCCAATTTTAGCAAATCTATCGTGGCAGCCATCTTACCAATAGTGATACTGGCTGTGTTGTTACTCTCTGAAAACTGCAGAGAGTCTCCAAACTGCGCTTTAAGCATAACAGAGAGTCTTTTTATTCTTGTAGAGGCATGCGAGTCTGCGTGCTCCGAATGAGAGCACTGCTTGGATGAGATTTTCACACTGGCAGGCGAGTTATCCACGGTCAATAGAATGGCAATGACAGAGTCGGCAATTGTATCGTTGATAACACCAGACTGCCATTCTACAGTGCACAGACTCTCTGGTGGTTGGAAGGTGACTTTGACGTTTCCCATGATGAGAGCTTCAAACTCTTCAGGCTCATCCACTTTTATGTCGATGAAGCCAAACATTTGAGACAGATGCCAGTGCACCAGTTCCTTGCCGGCTGCGCATTTGACGGTTTGTCTTTCTCTGAGGATGGTTGTGGTGAGGCCTGAGTATTCGCGGAGGTCTTCAATTTTGAGAAGGTCTAGATCAAAGTTTTTCTGAACGAGGACCCCCGATATGACTGTTTCTGTGTGAGGGGCAGTCTTATTGGTTGTGCTCTCTTTTGAGTCAGGCAGAGTCGAACCTCCATTCTCTGGCTCACTCTTTGTCAATTCATTCTCCTCCTTCAATTGAGGAACACTGTCTTCCAATTGAGGTTCTTCAGGTTCTATTTTTACTTCTTTCGAGCTCTGTTCCTCGTTTCCATTCAATTCCTTTAATGGTTCATCTTGCTCCTCCTTCAATGGTTCTCCATTCTCCTCCTTCAATGGTTCATCTCCAATTTCCTCCTTCGATGACTCTCCATTCTCCTCCTTCAATGGTTCTCCATTCACCCCCTCCAGCAGAAGCTCCTTGGGAATCTCCTCAACAATCCTCCCAAGAGCCTTGGCGAGCTTTACACTCTTAAACTTCAGACACACCTCATCGCAGTTGCGTGGGTTGTAAACCTTCACCTCGTTCTCTGTGCCCTTAAAAGACTGGTACTTTGACAAAAGAGCCGACTTGAGCCTTCCCATTGGGTTGGACTCGCCGTGGACCAAGATGATGGACTTTGGATTAACAAGCTCAATAAACTTACTATTCTGCTCGTAGTCAACGTGAGCAGCAAACGAGATCTCCTCGATCTGAATGCGACGAGGAATGTTAACGTCCGGGTTCGAAAAGGAAGGAATATCCATCGGCTCAGTAAGCAGATTCTTGGCCATGGTCCCCTCGATGGAGTAACCGGTCAAGATGACGGCATTACGCGAGTCGGAGGCCCACCGCTCCAAAAGCTCACGAGACACACCGTTCTGCAGCATTCCCGGGGACGCTAAAACAACGCATGGGTTCAAATCGTCGAACCGGTCCAAATTACGAATGGATTTTATAAACTTGAACTGAAACGGATTATGGTTGGAATCTCGAAACTTGTTTCTGATGTGCTCGTTCATCATGTTCACATACGTCTGGTATACCGCCATGCACTTTCTAGCCAGATTTGAAGCGTAGTACACTTGTATAGACTCCAAGTCCGGGTTCTGCTCCCAGTACTCGTCCAAGATTAAAAGCAGTTCCTGGGCTCTTCCCAAAGCGAAAACAGGCAATAGACACCTGCCGCCGTTTGAGAGAGTAGAGTGGATTAGATTGGTCAGTTTGCGTTCCTTGGCAAGACGCGGCTCATGGGTGGCCGTACCAAACGTACTTTCCGTTATAAGGACATCGGGTCTCACGGGTGGGACTTCTGCAACCGCCAAATGTCGATCTTCTTCACGAGAGTAGTCTCCTGTGAAGAATACCTTAACTCCGGCAATCTCAACAAGATACATGGCTGCACCAAGAACATGACCCGCGTGGTACGCAGTAAACCTAATACCGTCAGTCTCAAGAGTGGAATGGTAGTCTATAGTTTCGATGCGGTCAAAAGATGCATTCAAGTCTTCGTCTGTGTAAAGCGTTCCTGTATTCACGTCGTCGTTACTGTCAGCTATAGATGTCACCTTGACGAAATCGTTCAGTAACCAGCGATATATGGCCTTTGTAGGATGCGTCATGAAAACCCTCCCTTTGAAGTTTGTGTGCTGCATTACATAAGGAAGGGAAGCGGCGTGATCAAGATGGAAATGCGAAATGAGTAAAACGTCCACCGTGGAAAGATCAAATTCGTCGTAAAACGGTAACGATGCCAATCCAGAATGTCCAGGATGCACCCCTGCATCGAGCATCACTGTCTTGCCCTTGTACTGGATTATGTGACATGACCTGCCAACTTCGCTTCCTCCTCCGAGGGCTATAAATTTGAGCTGGGTTTCATCCATGGTGGTGCAGGGATGGTAGAGATCACTGAAGCGAAGCGGAAATGATCTGATGTGATGATTCTCTTTCCAACCATCTCATTGGTCTGTGGATCGTCCACAAAAATATTTGACTTTGAGGATAGAGGAGTACGAGTAATTGATGAATTCACCGAAGCGAAGAGATGGTTATGAGATTAATTTGTGGCCACATCGTTGGGCGTTTGCTATCATTTGTAGTAGGTCGTTAATATAAGTTGTCAATGGGCTATTTGGCTCTTTGAATTTTTGTTAGACGTTCTCGAGAAAGGTCATTTTTATAAGTATGATTACGAGTAACAGGATCAATTTGTAGGTTCCCCTGTTAACCAGCCGACTAAAGTTGTTCCGGCTTAGTGGCGAAAGAGGCAAATGTTTCACTTTCGTACTACTATCAGGCCGATGGTGATTTTTTTTATAAAAGGCTACAAGGAATCACTGAATTTTTCATGTTAAAGACAGGAGCCTTCAGGATATTTTTCTTTGTTCTGCTGAGGTCCTTTCTCAAAATTTAACATCGTCTGCTTCGTTGCACCTAGACCAGTCAAATGGGTTGCTTATTGAATCTATACTTTTGGTGCATGAAATGATGCGAGTCTTTTGAGGTGATAATATCCGATTCATTCTTCAATTGGAAGCTAAGCATTCTGCACAAGGGTCAGAAATTGACGAGATCAGCAACGTACGGTAGCAGGTGGTTAATGAGAGAAGATTTTGCCAACCAGCGGAGAGATCATCTATACGAGCATTCGATACTCACGAGAAATAATTGAAAGTGACTCAAAATGCTCTCAACCTGATGGCTCGCCTGGAAATACCACACTTCCGGGGGCAATTGAATAACTTGATTGCTCACTTTATTTCAACAATCCTGACCAGCCACGGCTGGGTCACCTTCATCATCGCTCACTGGCAAGCTTCTATTATTCCCGTACGTCACCATTATGTCTTGTAAAAAGCGAAAAAAACGAAGCTGTTCCTTTTTCTATGGGAATATCGCCTCTTTTTATACCGCCCAGTAAATATTCTGTCAATTTTCTGTTCCATGCTTTATATCTAGTTCTTTGCCACTCTGGCAAATCAGTGTCGTCTATGTGTCTTGACCGAGATCTTCGACCCCTCGGTATGACGTCTTATGTCAACGATCCGAGGGCGATTGGTCCGACAACTGATGTTCACCTAGATGACTGAGCAAGAACGTCACCGGTAGGATATTCGAGTTGACAAAACACTAAGCCTCATCGGCCCATGAAGCGACCGTTGAGTCTTTTGGTTCAACTTCTCACATATGACAATAGGTCGATATACGGTGTACTGCATGCGTGGAATATAATGTCTTATGCAAAAGTAAGTGTCTATGGTCTGATCACTATTCTAGAAGGCGACTGTGCTGTCTTCATTTTCTTTCCTGGAAGTGGACATTTTTGCCAAGTAATCTTCCCTCCTTTTGTTTCGGAGTACCTAGCTGGGGTTATTGTATAACGCTGTTTGTTACGTAGTATGTGTTGTCATGTTTAATACTTACTCTATTGCTGACAAAAGGTGTATTGTCTCTTCATCTCCGCCACTCACTGGAAAGACATTTACACACCGATAATGTGATCAAAAAATAACATCACAAGTACATCTCAAGATCATCTCTTCCGCTTCTCTTCAAAGATGATTTACTTCTCTAAACACTCTATCCATACATATAATCCTCCTCATCTTCTTCGTCTCCCTGCTGCAGCTGCTTTAAAAGCTCCTCCCGTCTTTCTTTTCCTATGGTGGAAACCTTTATCCGGCACAAGGGACAAGAGTCTCTCACTTTAAGCCAAGGGCCAATGCATTCCAAATCAAACCAGTGAAATGAATTGCAAGGAAGCTTAACGACAAGAGGGTACGGATCGTCAAGGAAATCGTTTGTGCATATCGGGCACGCTTTATTGTGTTTAGCCAGCGTTGATTTACTTATTCTATCCAATGAATCAATAAAAGATCCTGGCACACCCTGATCATAAGGAGCAGGATTTTCTAGCTGTGTAATGAGTGCGTTCAAGCCATTTTCGTGAGTCTCATTCTCAAACCTTCGTAAAACTTGCATCACAGCTTCTGTCTGAGACGGCATGTCACTTCTTTGAGTGCTCAAAAGATCTTCAACTGCGTTACCCAGAGTCACGTGACGCCGTTCCCTTGGTTCACTATGACTACTTACGTTGTGTTCATCTTCGTAGGTGGACATATTTGAGTGCAAAATGGAGTTTTTGCCATCAATTATAACTGACAGCACTGAGCCAAATTGGTTTAATTTTTTTGAACCGTTATTTGACTGTGGTGAATAATGTTTTATAAGCCTGTGAAAAAGTTTCTTCTCACTCGGTATCATCGTTCATATTCAACAGTTATGAGTTACGGATATTCTGTGTGGATATGTAACACTGAGTCAATTTTTCAATCGTTTCATCGCGATATAATTGAACTGAAACCACTATTTCTAAGCGAAATAGCACACTATTTTTCGCATCTACGTGATAAAATGACACTCTGAATTTCCTTATCTGGAGAACAAAAGTATTCTTATAAAGCAGATTCTGGTTTGACTATAACACGTTCTAGTACCGGTTTTGGACAGCTCAGGAAACGTTTTTTATTCAAAACATAACATCTATGTACATACTCCCTCACGTGTTATTCATATGCTTGTTAAACTCTGGATCTTCATCAACCTCTAAACTCATATGTCAATTTGCCAGGATCAGCATTATTGTCAGAGCTAAAATTGTTCCCTTCTATTTCATAGGTGCACCTCTTACAGGGTTACATTCTTTACAAATGTTGCACGGTTGGGAGGAAGAGTGTATTCCCAAGACATTGATCGGAGTAATTCCAGAGATAGCAATTGATGGGGAGAGAAGTATTGATCAGGAGAAAAGGAGGTTTGCGAGGACGAAGAGTTGGAGGTGGAAGGCAAAGAGGAGAACGATTGGGAAAATAAAGAAGAGGATGAGACAATGAAGGGACTACAGACGACTACTTGAGGTAGGGAGTTTTGATTGGCTGGCAGGGGAGGGACGTGAGAAGCAGCAGTTACCTAATTATAAGCCTCGTTACTCTCTCACGTTGAGTTGACGTCTCCGTTTACTAGCAACAGAAGCAGACTTGAAGGAAGTAGAACAACCATAAGATGCATTCAGGAAGAATAATCCCAAATAAAGAGACAGGCAGAAGTAGTCACGAGGCTTAATACCGATAGCTGATTTATATAATTTTTCGTTTCGCAAGAATGAGAGATCGAGATCACCATTCGGCAAAGTAGAGGTTACATCCTTACATACATTATCAGTATCGAATGCGAGTATAACATGCAGCAGTTGAGAGTGTATGAATGAATCCATCATGGAATGACATGGCGTATATCATAGGATGACTACAAATAATGAAGTAACAAAGGGTAATGTTTTGGATTCAAGGAGAACCAGGTGTTTGGATGCGGGACACAATCTGCGTCACAATTACATCCTTACATATGCTTCTCTGCGGATTACGCTTCGTCGCATGCCTGGACGGAAAGGTCTTTCATTCAAAACATAACATCTATGTACATACTGCCTCACGCATCATTCATATGCTTTTTAAACTCTGGATCCTTCAACAGCTGCTCAACCTTCATAGCGACTGACCCGTTGGACGCATCAGCCATATGGGCCACACTCTCCACATTCTCTTCCAAGGACCCTACATCCAATTTTTCGCCTAAATTAGCTCCGTATCCGAGCGACTCTGCAACATGCATATGCGCTTTAACGCCTACACCGTCTACCGCGTGCTTTGAGATGAAGGAAAGCCATAGCTCAATAACCTCTGGGTTGGTATCGTAAACTTTTAAAAGACGAGAGAAGGTTCTTCTCTCGAAATTCTCCTTAGACTTGGCATGGACAAAAGGTGCTCTAATCACGGTCCATCTTTCTCTTCTCTTGGGCAAGTAGCTGGGCCCCTTTATACACAGTCCCAAGTAGTACCCTGCTCTGAGGGCGAAATCGATAAAGAAATCCAGGTTCCTCGTGTCATAGCATTTCATCGTGACTTCGCACTTCAAGTCACCGTATGTGATTGGGTTCTTGAGCGGAGCATAGTAGTTCATCTCCACGTTTATAGGGACCGGTTTCTTCAGCTCTGGATGCACCGTCTCCTGAGTGAGAGTCTTTTGCTGGGCCACTTTGCTGACATTTCTCAAAAGACTCGCAGTGTGGAACAGTCTGGGACCAAGAATTCGTCTGGAAATCATCATGGTGCAGGGATGCCATTGTGAAAAAATTATATAGTCCAAAGGACGATAACATATGGGAAAATCAAGTAAAGACAAGAGAGATTTATACTACCGGTAAGTCTTGTCTCAGTCTCCGTCTAACACACAGAAAGGCAAAGGAGGAAGGATGGAGAGCACGGTCAGCTTTTAAACTGCTTCAACTGGACCACCAGTTTAGCTTATTTGAGAATGTAAATCGCGTGGTTGATCTGTGTGCCGCACCAGGGTCATGGTCACAAGTACTGTCACGTGAACTTTTTGAAAAGAGAGGGATAGTGCCAGGGTCAGGGTCACAGTTGAATGAACCCAAAATCGTAGCGGTGGACCTGCAGCCCATGTCCCCGATTTCCGGGGTCACAACTTTACAGGCAGACATAACCCACCCAAAGACACTTCAACGTATTTTGGAGATCTTTGGAGGCGAAAAGGCGGATTTTGTTTGTTCGGATGGTGCGCCTGATGTCACAGGACTGCACGATTTGGATGAGTACATCCAGGCACAACTAATCTTGTGTGCCCTTCAACTAACCACTTGTATATTACGTCCCGGTGGTACTTTTGTAGCTAAAATCTTTAGAGGAAGAGACATAGATTTGCTCTACTCGCAGCTGGGGTACTTGTTTGAGAAAGTCATCTGTGCCAAGCCAAGGAGTTCGCGTGGGTCGTCGTTAGAGAGTTTTATAGTTTGTATGGGATACACGCCTAGAGAAGGGTGGGAACCCAAGCTGGATTCCTCGCAGTCAACAGAAGAGTTTTTCCAGGGCAGCGGCATAGGCAGAGCTTCACTCAATCCGGATGACTTGAGCGTTCCTATTGAGGAGAGAGTTATCGCTCCTTTTATAGCGTGTGGTGACTTGAATGCTGTAGACAGTGATGCTACTTATACTTTGGAAGAAGGAGCCCAGAGTCTGGACCCGGTGCAGATGCCAACTGCACCGCCTTATAAGAAGGCATTGGAAAGGAAGAGAAACCAACAGGAGGCATGAAGGTAAACTACTCTCTCTTTAGTGAGTGGCCGCTTTTGCAAAAGAATCAGTCGTGAAAGTGGTTGAAAGGGTCCGCATACTCGAGCTAATAGAACCAAGTGACAAAGCGTTGCTTTTATAATAGAAGACTTATGCTCATATCTTTCCTTCTAGGAAGCTGACTATTTCCGTCATTGCTTTACTTCCCTGGAAGGTGGTGTTTTTCCATTGATCCTTCCGTCCGACGTTTTGCGGAGTGGCTAACTGGGTTTATAGTATGTTGCTGTTTGTTGTTAGTATTATTATTGATCGCTTACTCCTATGCTGACAATTACACACACTTCTGATGAACAACTAATAACGCTTTTCCTATGCACATGTTTTGCCTCCTTCATCTTCAAGCTGCTTCCATGATGACTATCCCTCGCCAATCGTCATTAGTGATCGTTGGTCAATCGATCTTCCTAAGTCTTCATTCCCCAACTCATTAAGCCTAATTCGACCAGTGTCTTCTCACACATTTCGTTTGACGAACCCTCATCGCATTCAATATGTATACGAACTCATGGGATAGAGAAGAAACCTGATCTGGGCTTTTGATTGTTAGTCAGTCAGTGGTACTATGACGTGAGATGGGTCACTTCAGCCGATGAAAAAAAATTCATTACTGCTACTCTACCCTCATCTCCAGTCTCTCAATCATCTCTGAGGCGAAGCGGAAGAGATGATCGCTCCAGAGATAATACATCCTACCACCAACGCATGAGGGATGATCACATGCATAAAGTTTGCGACCCTGAACCTTAATTTGCGGGGTAGAGGAAATCTATAAAAAGGCCAGATTCCCCCTCTGACTTAGTCATGTCCAGGGAACAGTCTGTTGATAATTGGTGGCACGTTTATGCGGCCGCCAATGCACTTTCTCACACCAAACTGCCTGGTAACGATCAGCTTGAGGCTCTTTTGAACGATGTCATCTTTCGCATGAAAAATCCCAATGAGAGACTTTCTCCCGAGGGCCAGAACCTACTCAAGGAACTCACAGAGGTGGCAGAGAAGGGTAAAATGCTGCTGAGAACGAAAAACAGAAATGAAGAGATCCAGAATTTCATCTCTTTAGCAAACACCCCTCTAAAATCGGGAGATGAGTCTGTTGAGCAGTTGAAGACCCTGGGATCGCTTTTGATCACAAATTCGCAGTTCCGCAAATTGCTGAACGACCTGGTACTGCTTGCACGTGACATGCTGGCGGAATCACCACAGTCTGAAAGACGGCCCAGCCAAATGGACGAGATCAATGAGGAACCTTTGGAAAAACCGGATTTTTCTCGCTTTTTGCAGCACTCTGTCAATCAGGACTACATGGAGAACGAGCAGCAACAAGAAAACATACCACGTCGCCTTTCTAGCTACTCTTCTTCGAAAAGAAAAGGGTCAACCGGCTCAAATCAAAGCTATATGCGTCGTCGCATGTCCAGAGAAGAGAGAAGCTCGTTTTGGACCATTTTTAAACAGATTATGAAACAACTGCAGGCGGTTGAAGATTACCAAAAAGGCGTAGACTGCCTTTTCAGTCTTGCGGAAAACTTGTCGTCCAACATCACATCCACCGGGTCTCAGTCCACCACGGGGTCCACTTTTGCTGGATCGCAGAACGAGAAGGGCCAGCAAAGTGCTAAACACTATTTGAAGGCGTTTTTGGAGAATTTAACCGAAACCCCACTTGATGGTCTTTTTGAAGCGGTTCACGAATTGCAGAATGACGCAAACACCGATATCGAACTGCACCGGTTTTTCCAAGATGGACGTGAATTTTTCCACAAATGTCTCCATCAGAATGGGTTCCTCGACCGCGAAGAGGCGAGAGGAGGGTTCACCAGACTCCAGGCTAGAGCAGGCCATCTTTTCCACGAACGATATTCGAGCAGTATCAACGAAATCTTGGACGAGGCAAAGTACTGGGGAGAACAGTTCCACACAGATAAACAGCTTTGCGATTTTCAGCAGTCGGTTAAAAATCTGATGCAGTCTTTGAGCTATAACTCAGAAGCGGAAAATTTCAGAGACCACATTTTCCAGGACATTTTCCAGGTTCTTCTATCGCAGTTTGTGACCCGGCACGCAAACTTTTTGCCTGTTCCTCGGATCGAAATCAGTGACAAGAATGTGGATCTTGTGATTGAAAACCTCATCATTGAGTCCACCAACATTTTGCCCACTGTCACCAGCATTATCAATCGCAACCACTTGCAATTCTTCCGCCATACAAGAGGAGCCGATATTTTCACCCACGAGATGATTTTGAGACTTTTCCACATTCAAATGAATTTGAAGGATTTCTCCTACTACATTCGTCAGAAGAAGGGCTTTCCCTCTTTGAAAGATGTGGGGAAAGCCGAGATTTACCTTGGCAGAGGGGCGGAAATTGAAGTGACCCTCGCAGCTTCTAACAAGGATAAGTCAAAGGTGTATCATGTCAAGAACATCGATGTCGCCATCAAGGATATCGACGTCAAGCTGATCGAGTCCCGCCACAAGATGCTGTTCCTTTTCGCAAAGCCGCTTTTAGTGGGGGCCATCAAAAAGGCAACGTGTATCGCGATTTCCGAAAAACTGAGACAGATTTTAGATTTTGGCGCTGATGAGTTTTCGCAAATGAAAGCAATCACCAAACGTCGTCAAAACGAGTTTAAACATCAGCCTGAAGAAAATACCCCTTCAACCACTTCTTTGTATTTGAGAGCCTTCGCCGATAGAGTGAAGCACTATCGGGAGAATGCCTCTCAGCAGAACGAGCGTCAGCAGAAAGAGCAACAGCTTAAGGATGTGGATTTGCCAGGAAAGAGTTCCGACATGGCTGCTTACTGGAACAGCCAAGCAGATTCGGGAGAAGGATGGCGCTCGGAAGTTTTCGCGCTTCAAAAGGAGAGAAGTTCTGAGAAACTTTGATTTATAGCACAAGACATTTTGAGATTATTGCAATTATCTCTGAAGCGAAGCGGAAGAGATGATCAGTAATCCATTGTATTATCGAGTCACGTATAGGGACTATGAGGCTCTTTTTCGAGCGGTTGATCCGAGCCGATAAATCTGGATCAAGAGGTCATGGTAAGGCTCTCGCAACAGTTGCCATGATAACCGTAGGGTAAATCATTCAATCCTTGCAAGCTCACTCATAGCTCGCAACTCGCTGTTCGTTTTTCAGCTTTTAAATGATATTACCAGTGAAAGACAGCTTATCCTGATGAGGTGTAATGATGTATCATTGCAATAGGTAAAAGCTTTGACTCCAGCAATGCAGATTTTTGATATCCTCGATGTTTTGGTAATTTCAAATCGCGATGAACAGTCAATACGCTTTTGAAGAAATGGCATATTTTCATAAAACTCGTTGCTTTCAATGAAGTTTTGGTCTTGAGCCCTTGTTTTCAATAGAACCAAGTTCCTTTGGTTTCTTCTCATAGTGGTTTATTTTAGCATCCAAATCAGCAGAGTCACGACATCTATAATGTTCTATACCTCGAGCCAGGTCATGTGGATCCTCTTTAGCCTCCACATCATATTCGACATCCTCTTATTCGACGATGGAAATCTCTTTATAGCTGACGATACTCTCTTCTGTATCCCTCACATTAGCATGCTATTCTTGAGTTTGCTGGACTTTATCTCCTATCGATATCGAATGAAAGCTTTCTGTCGTTGAGCTTTTTCACCTTCAAGATGACGTTCTCCTACCGAGTATGCGTTACTAGACTTCGCATCCAAAAAGAAAAGACACACTGCTCTCCTTTGTCATCTCAAATTCAACAAATCAATGTCGATGGCGAATGATTATCTGGCCGCTATGTCTAGTCAACTTTTGCTCTTTCATTGTGGCTGCTGCCCGATGCATAATCATTATGATCCCCTTATATTTTGACATTTCCAACTCCACATTACCGAAAAACTCCCAATGACGGTGCCACAAACTGACCTCAAGATCATCTCTTTCGCTTCTGATGGAAATAAGCAAATATATAATTCTTTCTGCGCGTACCCCTATCTCGATACACTCTACTTTATTATCAGTTTATTAGATAATGGTTTTTCACTAGCAACACCATAGAACCTGCAGAGATCTCGCATACTAGATCCATTTGTTAGATAAGCGACCTTGTGCATGATTGATAATGTTGAAGAAAGTCGGTATTCTGGGCCCGCTGAGTTTATCAGGGACTCTTCAAAGCTCCTCTTTCCGTTCCTTTTGCTCTTGACGATTATCGGAGATGAGAGCTCCTTACACATGATGCAGTAAACCCCATACACTTCTTTCCGATCAAAATTGAGTAGCTCCTCAGACATACAGAGGAGATGTAACACACAGTGCTTTCTGAGCTCATCATCACCTAAGAAGTGTTTCGCAGTCCTGTAGTCACTTCTTGTTGGTCCGCTGATAGCAGTGTGACATGGAGTCTCAACATTCTGCCGGAAACCCCCGAAAGCTTTACCAATCACTGTGCTCAAAAAGAACGGATTCATTCAATTGTTTTGAAATTGGACAGAATGGGTCTTCTGGGAGCAAGGAAAGGAAGCATAGTTAAGTGTACTGACAGTTTGGCTGTCATTTATAGAGAAATCATCAGGTTTATGCTCCTCATGTCGATGAGACTGGAGTATTAGAGTTCTTTGCATTGTCTAGAAAGATATCAATCGGTAAGTTTGGGTAAAAGCTTTCAGAGTACTCTTCAAAGGTAAGCTATGGCCACTATTTCAGAACTGATAAGTCTAGCTGACACAGTTCTTACAGGCTATGTCCGTTAAAGCGGTGGAGTAGTAGGCTAATCAACAAACCATTTAAGACCAGAAGTGCTGAGAAAATCTCGCCTCCCTTCCCCTCTAAAGCTTATTGCATGCTTTCAATATACCTTATTATAGTCATGAATAGGTATGGCAAATGTATATTGAAGCCCTTCTAGCCCGACCTGGTGAACAATTTGGACACCCAAAGCCTATGTAGCCACTGTTTTATTGTGCTAGCATCTGTATTTGTGAGATATTATATCATCCGTCTATTGATGCTTACGTCATCCCGTGTTATTGGCACGTATGACAGATTCTACTATAAATAGGCGTATATAATACCTAATATCATCGACGTATAACACTATTATTCTCTCAGTATTACATTACGTCCAATCGTTCTTACAGCTTTTAAGCACCTCTAGTGGATACATGATCTCAAACTTAAATATAACTACCGGAACCCTTTTTCAGATAAGACTCATTCAGCTTCTGGGTTCATATTCTCGTTTGTACAACTTACGTTTCACATACCAAAAGCATAATTCGATATCGTGTCTATCACGATGTAGAAGATGGTGATACGGGTAATATGGGCACTGAGACATATTCGGAGTCACTCTAAGAGGAATATTAAAACTACTTATATAGTCTAGCGTGCATGAACAATATGCATCTTCATGCACTTGATGTCAAGTGAGCATTATATGGAACATAACAGAAGATCCCTTATTGTAACCTTTACACCTATTTTGCTATGCGGAACCAAAACAAATCGACAAGGTACTACGATAACTTCTCCAACAAGGTCACCACACCAACAACTCCTCGAAATAGTCCACTTTCCCTTTCGCCTTACCCAAAAGGTCACTCACCGCCTTTCTAACATCGTCGCACATTGCTGGATGCCCACAGGCTCCCACAGATACGGATCCAGTCGACTCTTCAATATCCTGCGCCAGGACCTTGAACACATCCGGTCTTCCTTCCCTGAATTCAACAAAACTGAGCAGGTCCTTCACATTGGCAGCAGACGAATCCTTTTTTTCTGTAAGATCCTCGTCGGAGGAAGTCGCTACAGTAACCTCCTCAAGCAGAGACTCCGGGCTACTCACATAAATCACAACCTTAACCTTCATCCCCTTGAGTCTCTGTAGTTCCTCCAAGAACCAGTTTATCGACTTCCATTCGCGGATAATCCAGTAGAGCTTCACGTTGGTCTTTTCCCTTTTCGAAATATCCATCGCAGAGTCATACAGACCAGGGATTCCGTTTCCTCCAGCGAAGAGAAGGGCAGAATCGTACTTGTCGTAGGGATACTTCTGTCCGTATGGTCCTTCAAGGCATACTTTTATGTTTTGCGGTCCTTGAATAAGCCGTTTGTACATCACCGAAGTAACTCCACCTTTCACTTTACAGTATATATGCACGTCATCCCCATTCACATTAACGGTGAAAGGGTGCGATTGCAAAAAGGTGAGTGGAGTCATAAAAGTGCAAGAATCCGTAAGCACCAGGAAAGTGGCTCCAAACCCCTTTCGGTAATATCAGCCTGATGGTTTCACCGGCAACAAGCTCAGCTTTGGCTTCCCTGATACCATAAGATCCCATACGACATATCCTAATAAACCTGTCAAAGCACCACACGGCTGTGCATACATAGAAAAAGACCTGGGTAGCGGTCCACCAGCAGTGGATCCAACTTCCGGCAACGAAAAGAGTCGCCATGGCAATGTGGATAAGCAGGAATACCTCGTAGCTTAAACATCTCAGTTGGTTTACTCCTGTAATAAGCATAATACCACCCGCAACGGTAGCAACGATCCCCCATACCATGAAACGGTATCCCACGTAATCTGCATAGTAGCCTCCCAGTATGTACTCGTTGGTGTATCCTGCAGCGTGTACTATGAGTTCTAAAAACATGGTTCTCGCTAGCCATTTGTGGAATACTAAAAAGCGTGAAAAGGACCAACGTGTAAAGTACTGCATGATGTTGTTTCTTCCAGCAAAGAGGAAAATTAACGGACACTGGTAGCAGAGGATCAATCCTGACCTCACTCCAATGTATCCACTTATAGCCTGAGCACTTGAAGAATAGTATGGGTCTCCTTTTATGTATTGGTAGCCTAAAGCGTTGGCTAAAATGCAGTAAACCGTGTGGAGGAGTATTACAATGGACTCAAACCTGTCTGGAGCGAGCCCTGCAACTCCCCATACGGTGGCTGCATTCTCATGGCTCTTCCTGAAGGCTGCCGGTAGAAAAATGTATTTTCTCACTGCCTGCGAAAACCCACCGTTCATTCTCTGAGTGAATTTTGGAAAAAGAACTCTAGCCCAATTGCATATGGCACTGTATACGATTAAAAGCGCCCAGAAGGCTACTGACCCTGCTCCCAGATAGTGTCCCGAATTAGAGTTCTCTGTGCTAACTCTGAGGGACAGCCTGAATACGCTATAGTAGGATGAGATTTCACTTCCCTTCACTGGGGAGTAGCAGATCTCCGTATAGTTGAACGTGGTATCGGTGTCCAGGTCAATAATGTACTTTGATGCATTCTGATACGCCTTGTGCATGATATCATGGTCCATAACTATATTTTCCTTTTCGCAGAGTCCAATAAAGGCATTCTCTGCTTCGGTATTATTCACCCCCATGTTCTCGTAGATGCAGGTGACGATGGATCCTAGGTTCTGAGGGGTTCCACACGCAATTTTGTAGTCGTACCACTGAGCATAGTCTGGTGCGAAAATGACAAAGTTGTCTATAGCCGTCTTGCAAGCTGTAATGTTCCACTCTATGGCTGACCGGGTCTCGATCATGCCTGCATGAACTGCAGCGGTGAAAACCGCCAAGACAAGAGGGACAATCATCAAAGCTTAGCATTTCTGGGCATTTCCGGGGCTATTTATAATGCAGCACTGGTTGAATTTTCTCAAGCGAGTTCCTGCATCAAGCTGCATAAATTATTTCAAACTGAACCGGAAAAACCCTTTGAAACTTTATTAGGAGCATCACTGTTCGAAACGCAAGGCAGGTTGTTTATTTCATGACTTTGTTCTTTCAATTGGGGAGGAACTGATTATCTGATCGATCTGACAGCGCCTTGCATGACGCACCCTGCACGCCTGCAGCGACATGTCCCTTACTTGGAGTGATTGAACCAATCTCCCGGAGATATTTGAGACTAAAATAAGCTAGCTCAAACTGTTACTAACATCTCAATTACCTACAGCTTGGACTCCTGCTAGGAAGGTTTCTCCATCGCTTATGCATGCAATTTCCGATATATGTCGCTGCATGCAGGTGAGGACCCCACCTATGAGAAGTCGTACAAATTATGCAGGTATGCAAGTACAAAAAGGGGTTTCGCGGATCGCCTTTACATGGCTGACTTCTTGGAAGTGATCTCACCTCGGTCGTGCTTCTGTAAATGGAATGATTGAAAATAATTTCTGTTCAATTCTTGGATACAATGCAAGATCATACAAGATCAAACCCGATCTGGCAACCATAGAGTGGATCCGGCACTTTGCGGGAATTTAAGGGCTCACCTGTAACTCAAGTGAGGGGATTGTCACAGGCACTGTAATGGTGAAGGAATCTGTCTTTCGATTTTCTCAAAACAGACTTTATCGAAACTTACCAGGCTATCATTCTCCAGGACTCATCAGAATAATGAAGAGGTTCAACTGAAAATAGACAGAGATAGAGTAGACCATTAACTAGAGCTTACACACCGCATAAGAGCTTTTTCTGAATGAAAACCAACAATATATACTCGGTCGTCAACTCATTGAAAAGTTTGCATGGCAACAGCATGGAGTATTACTCTTTGATGAGCATTCTCTGATCGGAACCATCATCACATGATAAGCATCGAAATAATTTTAACCACACCCATGAGGCTTATCAAGAGAGCAAAGAGAATTTGATATTGAAACAAAAAAATTACACGGAGACTAACATTCAACTATAAGTACTACAACCAAGAAGAGTCATTCTTTAATGTGGAGATCTTTAAGAATACTTACTGAATTTCACTAATTCGACTCCGCGGTTTCAGTATGTTTACGAGAACTTAGACAAGAGATGCACTCACACTGATACAAGTGGAACGACTTTGAGGTCAGAAGAGAAGTAATTTACTTAAACCGCTCCGTATCACTCAAATCTGATCTGATCTATCAAATGTTTTTCGAACGTTGCGATATAGATCAAATCTCACAATTCTAAAATCCCTAATTGCGACGAAGGTGATTTATGCATAATAACGCGTTTAAACCGTGATTTATGCATGAAAACTGTATTATTCCAAAAATGCTTTATCTGTTCCCTGCTTATTTTCCGTACTTTTACTGCGCTGTAGCCCCTTAAAACCACATTTGCCAAGTTGATATAGGCTCCAACATCGTAGGTTTCATGTGGAAGATTGATGATAACAAGGAGTCGAAAACGCCATCATAGTCTCCTCGACCAAAATCCGGGATTAACACAGTTGGATCGGGTTGCCGGCGCCCGTATGACTGCCTTTAAACAGGGGCGAGCAGTTCCTTCTCGAACCTCCAGGACCCACACCTTTTTAGGTTCCGAGACTAATACGGCAGCTTTCATATGATGTGATGTTTTCATGTTTTACTCACGAGATTGGTCTGTGGATTTTCGAGGAGTGCGATCATTGAAGCGAAGCGGAAATGATCGCACGACGTCCACTTTCTACCTTGAGATACCTTTCCATAGAGAGACATCTTTGATCAAGGGTTTTCATCACCACCTTGGTAGCGATGTATCTCTTTATTTCTTCTATCCAGTGAGCTTTTCTACTAGACCGCAGGTAGGCTTTATGACGTACGTGAGATCATTGAAGCGTAGCGGAAATGATCGCTCGACGTGATGCTTTTTTCTTTTCAATGATGACATTGGTCTGTGGTTCATCATCGAGTGTGATCTACAATGGAGGATACAAAATTATGAGAGATTGATGAAATCAGCTCATTAAATGTCTCATCTCCTCTAGGGGTCATTAGGACCGGCGGTTTGAGTGTTCGGAACCGGTTCGTTCAACGAGTGATTCTGTTCAATTTCCGAAAAGCCGGTTCGGGTTCGACCCGAACACGTTCTAGAATCGATATTGGTGGCCCTTTTTTCCTCTTCTTCGCT
>JAJLWQ010000094.1:19605-35054 GCA_030570875.1 Citeromyces matritensis
GACCAACGTGTAAAGTACTGCATGATGTTGTTTCTTCCAGCAAAGAGGAAAATTAACGGACACTGGTAGCAGAGGATCAATCCTGACCTCACTCCAATGTATCCACTTATAGCCTGAGCACTTGAAGAATAGTATGGGTCTCCTTTTATGTATTGGTAGCCTAAAGCGTTGGCTAAAATGCAGTAAACCGTGTGGAGGAGTATTACAATGGACTCAAACCTGTCTGGAGCGAGCCCTGCAACTCCCCATACGGTGGCTGCATTCTCATGGCTCTTCCTGAAGGCTGCCGGTAGAAAAATGTATTTTCTCACTGCCTGCGAAAACCCACCGTTCATTCTCTGAGTTAATTTAGACTTTAGCCCAATTACATATGGCACTGCATACGATTAAAAGCGCCCAAAAGGCTACTGACCCTGCTCCCAGATAGTGTCCCGAATTAGAGTTCTCTGTGCTAACTCTGAGGGACAGCCTGAATACGCTATAGTAGGATAAGATTTCACTTCCCTTCACTGGGGAGTAGCAGATCTCCGTATAGTTGAACGTGGTATCGGTGTCCAGGTCAATAATGTACTTTGATGCATTCTGATACGCCTTGTGCATGATATCATGGTCCATAACTATATTTTCCTTTTCGCAGAGTCCAATAAAGGCATTCTCTGCTTCGGTATTATTCACCCCCATGTTCTCGTAGATGCAGGTGACGATGGATCCTAGGCTCTGAGGGGTTCCACACGCAATTTTGTAGTCGTACCACTGAGCATAGTCTGGTGCGAAAATGACAAAGTTGTCTAGAGCCGTCTTGCAAGCTGTAATGTTCCACTCTATGGCTGACCGGGTCTCGATCATGCCTGCATGAACTGCAGCGGTGAATACCGCCAAGACAAGAGGAACAATCATCAAAGCTTAGCATCTCTGGGCATTTCCGGGGTTATTTATAATGCAGGACTGGTTGAATTTTCTCAAGCGAGTTCCTGCATCAAGCTGCATAACATTATTTCAAACTGAACCGGGAAAACCCTTTGAAACTTTATTAGGAGCATCACTGTTCGAAAAGCAAGGCAGGCTGTTTATTTTATGACTTTGTTCTCTCAATTGGGGAGGAACTGATTATCTGATCGATCTGACAGCGCCTTGCATGACGCACCCTGCACGCCTAGGGCGACATGTCCCTTACTTGGAGTGATTGAACCAATCTCCCGGAGATGTAATTTGAGACTAAAATAAACTAGCTCCAACTATCACTGTTTCACCTCATTTATTTACATCTTTGACTCTTGCTAAAGAGTTTTCTCCATCGCTTATGCACGCAATTTCCGATATATGTCGCTGCATGCAGGTGAGGACCCCACCTATGAGAAGTCGTACAAATTATGCAGGTATGCAAGTACAAAAAGGGGTTTCGCGGATCGCCTTTACATGGCTGACGTTTTGGAAGTGATCTCACCTCGGTCCTGCTTCTGTAAATGGAATGATTGAAAACTAATTTCTGTTCAATTCTTGGATACAATGCAAGATCATACAAGATCAAACCCGATCTGGCAACCATAGAGTGGATCCGGCACTTTGCGGGAATTTAAGGGCTCACCTGTAACTCAAGTGAGGGGATTGTCACAGGCACTGTAATGGTGAAGGAATCTGTCTTTCGATTTTCTCAAAACAGACTTTATCGAAACTTACCAGGCTATCATTTTCCAGGACTCATCAGAATAATGAAGAGGTTCAACTGAAAATAGACAGAGATAGAGTAGATCATTAACTAGAACTTACACACCGCATAAGAGCTTTTTCTGAATGAAAACCAACAATATATACTCGGACGTCAACTCATTGAAAAGTTTCCATGACAACAGCATGGATTATGACTCTTTGATGAGCATTCTCTGATCGGAACCATCATCACGTGGTAAGCATCGAGATAATTTTAACCACACCATGAGGCTTACCAAGAGAGCAAAGAGAATTTGATATTGAAACAAAAAAATTACACGGAGACTAACTTTGAACTATAAGTACTACAACCAAGAAGAGTCTTTCTTTAATGTGGAGATCTTTAAGAATACTTACTGAATTTCACTAATTCGACTCCGCGGTTTCAGTATGTTTAGGATAACTTAGACAAGAGATGCACTCACACTGATACAAGTGGAACGACTTTGAGGTCAGAAGAGAAGTAATTTACTTAAACCGCTCGGTATCACTCAAATCTGATCTGATCTATCAAATGTTTTTCGAACGTTGCGATATAGATCAAATCTCAAAACTCTAAAATCCCTAATTGCGACGAAGGTTTACCTGAGGAGTATACAGTCAATGCCGTTTTTCGCGAAACGCATTTCAACCGTGTTTTTTGCATAATAAAGTGTTAAAACCGTGATTTATGCATGAAAACGGTATCATTCCAAAAATGCTTTATCTGTTCCCTGCTTTTATTCCGTACTTTTACTGCGCTGTAGCCCCTTAAAACCACATTTGCCAAGTTGATATAGGCTCCAACATCGTAGGTTTCATGTGGAAGATTGATGATAACAAGGAGTCGAAAACGCCATCATAGTCTCGTCGACCAAAATCCGGGATTAACACAGTTGGATCGGGTTGCCGGCGCCCGTATGACTGCCTTTAAACAGGGGCGAGCAGTTCCTTCTCGAACCTCCAGGACCCACACCTTTTTAGGTTCCGAGACTAATACGGCAGCTTCCATATGATGTGATGGTTTTCTTTTTTTACTCACGAGATTGATCTGTGGATTTTCGAGGAGTGCGATCATTGAAGCGAAGCGGAAATGATCGCACGACGTCCACTCTCTACCTTGAGATACCTTTCCATAGAGAGACATCTTTGATCAAGGGTTTTTATCACCACCTTGGTAGCGATGTATCTCTTTATTTCTTCCTATCCAGTGAGCTTTCTACTAGACCGCAGGTAGGCTTTATGACGTATGTGAGATCATTGAAGCGTAGCGGAAATGATCGCACGACGTGATACTCTTCCTTTTCAATGATGACATTGGTCTGTGGTTCATCATCGAGTGAGATTTACAATGGAGGATGCAAAACTACGAGAGATTGATGAAATCAGCTCATTAAACGTCTCATCTCCTCTAGGGGTCATTAGGACCATTGGTCTGTGGTTCATCATCGAGTGTGATTTACAATGGAGGATACAAAACTACGAGAGATTGATGAAATCAGCTCATTAAATGTCTCATCTCCTCTAGGGGTCATTAGGACCGGCGGTTTGAGTGTTCGGAACCGGTTCGTTCAACGAGTGATTCTGTTCAATTTCCGAAAAGCCGGTTCGGGTTCGACCCGAACACGTTCTAGAATCGATATTGGTGGCCCTTTTTTCCTCTTCTTCGCTATTCAATTTGCTGGCTCATGGTGAGTCGACAAAAGCAGATTGAAGACTATTTGCGAAGAAAATGCTGTGTTCGACAAACAATCTCCATCTATTCGGTACAATGAGGCCTTCTCAGAGTAAAATCGCAAAAACCTGACTATGAACGAAAACAAAAGCCTGTTCCAGTCTCACAAGCAGTCGTCGCTACGTTCATGAACATCGTACATGATGATGAGGTCACTTAACATGAGAATTTCATTCTGCTATTAAAAGAGGCCCGTGCTATGCTCACACAAAACATGTGAGTAGAAGCGGGGCTTGTTTATGGTGTTAGAGCTATTACTGTGTCCATTCTCAAACCTCACATGGATTCCTTAACGCCATGAGATTGGTTAAATTTGTCTTTTACAAGCGTCCTTCTTTGCCCAATCTACAACAAGGCGCACCGCCTGTTATGGCCTCTTCCAAAAGAACACAACTACAGCTTCCTCTCACCCTAGCCTGGGCAACTACAATTCAAAGTCACAAGGGTTGACACTTGATAATGTTGCAGTCGATATTGGCGAGTTCGAATTTGCTGTCGGTGTCTCTTTCGTCGTTGTCCATAGTAAGAAAAATAGGTGATTTAAGGCCGGTAAAATTTGATTACTCACGCATTGCTCCAAAAATGGGCGACCGCTGAGCCACCATTGAGCGAATACTGCGAGCGAATACTGCATTCGTCGCATTCAGAAACTCTTAGTCTCTGCCATATTATGTCTAATATACACTCTCAGTATTATCCTCCGCGTCTCACACCACTTCGAAAAAACCTAGAGGAATTGGATACTCTTAATAGCTAAAAGAACTCAAAATTAAGATAAATAAAGCAGAACAAGTGGGTTGAAGCTAGTCTCAACCTGATGATAGTTATCTAGCTGATGTGGTGACATATGTTTCGAAGGGATTTCGTCGACAAAGGTTCTGAGTGTTTTATTGAAATATATATCCTGAACTGAGATCTTAGATCAGATCAGACTAGGTCAGATCACGATTTTGTAGAATCCGTTGAGATCGTTGGACTTTAAATACACAATGACCATTGAAACCACTTACGATCTTACAAAGGGAGTAGACAATCAGAGCCTACCTTAGAGTGACGCTTATGTAGTGGTTTACTCCCAAAACGAATTAGGTGTCTTTATTTGCAATTGAGAGACAAATCTGTCGCATGTAATTCATCCTAAAAAAATACTACTACATTTCGCTTCAAAGATAACCCTTATATTTATCCCAAGATCATCTCTTCCGCTTCGCTTCAGAGAGAAGACAATTCCCCTCCTAAACCTCTAAAGCCTTTTCCACAGCAAAGTTCTTTACGAGCTCCTTATCGCCCTCAGTTTCCAGATCGTGCACGTGATTGTTGATCAAGGCACTCGTTACCAAGTTGTCCAAACGAGACGGTTCCTGTGGGAGTTGAAAGTGCTTAGACCAGTCCTGGTTAGGATTTTTCTGCTTCCACTGATTGATTTTAACCCACTCCCTTTCAAGAGCTCTCTGGTAGTAGTGAACGCTACGCTGGTTGTGGTTAAAGTGCTCAATCTCCTCGCTGAGCTGTTCCAAGTCAGTTGAAACCGACTTTGTGTTGTTGGACAGCTTTAAAACATCGTACTCCTCATCCAAAGGCAAGTTGACGAGGTTCACGAGTCCAGACTTTTTTATGCCCAAAGGAATCTCCTCAAAGATGTTATTATACGACAGGTTCTGAGCTTTGAGGTTGTTTGTAGTGAATTTGTCTCTTGATTCGTAGACTTTGACAAACTCCTCACTTAGTGTGAGTGCTTTCAAAGAGAGGAACCCTTGGCAAGACTTGGACGGATCGTGAACTAATAAAACTACAGGACACGTATCGCCTTCTTCTCTTTTTTGTCTCGTTTGGAAGATGATCGATTCAAGCATGTGTGAGTTTACAAATTTACCTCCTGTTGAAGCGATCCACCAGCCTACGAATTTCGCTCCCACCTTGAGCTCGTCCAACTGCGCTATGATATCCTTCTGGTACTTGATGTTGGTGCTAAAACTTAGAGTGTACCCGGGGTCTTTGGTCTGATTGGCCGAGAGGTTCGATGGGAATTGGTAGACGTGGGAAATAGAGATGGTTTTGTCATCGTGGTCGAACCCTAGAATTGGCCCAGTTGAGCATTTGGGGTAGTGGTCTTGGGCATACTGCGAGATCTTGGCTGCAGCGCTCGCCTCAAGTTGTAGGAAGCTGAAAGAGTTAGTGGGGAATAGAGTTATAATACGCACTGTTGAGATGGCATTGTTGAGAATAAAAAAAAAAAAAAAAAAAAAAACAGCGACATCCGGACATTTTGGAGGTGAGCTCTCCGGGCCATTTCTTGTTTGTTTGTGTCGAAAGGGGATTTCATGAGTTGATGTTCTCTACCTATAATTTTGAGATGCGATATCTTAATCAAGTGGGTTACAGTGCTGTTTCAATTGTCATACGTAGTGTAACCGTACATGAGTATATCTCCGATAAGAAGAAGATAAGATTTTCTAATAAGAAAATCTAGTGAGTGACCTGAAAAATTAGCCACATCGCTTCCTCGGAATGAAGGGCTGAATCCGAAAGTTCCTCAACACTGCCATCTCAAGATCAAGCGATCTGGCCTTGTCTGATCTGACTCAAGAATCGGACACTCGACTATCGAATAGCTTCATCAACAATGAAGCTGAGTCCCCATTCCCCTGCCTCACCCACTTGTTTGTGCGCAACAACATAAGCAGTCAAATCAAGTGTAAGGATTGTGTTATACGGGTACACTGAAAGGTTGTAAGTGCGATTTTCTCCTATGTCATGTATGCATACCGTTTCAGAGGTCTTTTCAATGATGTAATTGGATTCCTCACTGAATACATCTGTCTTTTATAAATTGAGCGAATGATTCAGGACAGCCGTGGACATTTTTTTGTCGCATAACAGATGAGGCTTACTGGGCTGATGTGTTTCTTTTTACGATTTTTGAGAACCTCCAACGTTTGCCGAAATTTACAACGTGACTTTTATTTCTTTTACAAAGTTCGTCGTGCTGAACGGAGATAGAGATTTGCGTACAACGAGCTCTTCAGCGGTCGAATCAACATCCCTAACCCATTATTGAATCAGCAGTTGACTGTTGCGGCGATAGAATGAGTGGATAAATATTCATTGTCTGCTCTTGAACGATTAAACGTCTTTTTTGCTAGCCCCTTCTGCGCTTTTCTAAGCATATATCTTGATATTTTGGAAGCACAAGAGATAGGATTGTGTTCGAAAATGCATGAATAATGAACTTTAGCCTATTTCTGAGCAACCGTACAATCTTTCAATCAGCCCCGTCGCTTTGTCCTGTTGATTAATGCGGTCTACTGATATACCCAATGGTGCATTTAAAGCTTAGTGGAGCAATACGTAATGGAGAAGCTGGAGGCCTCCGATAGGTGATTAGATCAGACTCTCTCATACCTACGCGCTGTTGATAGTGGCATGAGTATTTCTTGTCACTGGATCACGAGTTTCAGTTTAAACAGCAGTTGCTGCGATAGGTTTGTATTCTCATGCCAGTTGATTTTTTTTCAACCTAAAATTGAGATTCAATAAATACTGATAAGGGAGGAGAAAACATACTCTGAGTCAAAAAATCTCATTTGTTCATCTGGCCTCTGAAGTGCACATCCTTTCGATGCCATGCAGTGAGAGGAACACCTGACGCTTTTTTATAAACTCAGCGTACTCACCGTCTCATTTTATACATTTACGAATTTCCGATAACGAAGATAGCAACGCACCAGTTCGTACTTGGACTTTGGAAGGTGTTGCATTTTCCAGGATTGAGGGGCTAGCCCAGCTATCGCACCACAAAGTTTAGGAGACCACCATAACAGGTTTCAGGACCCTTTTGAAGAGATGTGGACCAAAGATGGCTATGCTTGAGTCTAATGTGCAATGGATGATTATGCCTGTCAGAGGCAGGGGACAAACAGGCAATGGAAGCTGATTAGTATTGTAGTTGTTCATAGGTGAGAAATTTCGCATTTGGTGTATTTGTATATCTTTATACCTGGGTTTGACCTCAATTCTCTATCCGGGTATTAATCTGAATCAAATCTGAGATACCATGGATCATTTCCTGGTTCATTTCGATAATCTTCCGTCATGCGGAAACACGATTCTTATTGGTCTACCGTCTGCATGCAGCCATTTCTCTCTTCTCCTTAATACCGCGGTTAGAACCATTCAGGAACCAATTGGGTTATTCTCATACGCCCCGGTACACCAGATGCTATCCCGGGACCGACTTGGCAAAAAATCAGGCACATCATGCGGCCAACGCCGTATTAATGCGTTCAGTTCTTATCTCCTCGGATGTACGAGAGACAGCCAATAGCTTGCAGCTATCTGAATCTGATATCGGATGCCTCCGACCAAAAATCGCACCAAGAGAGATTACCCTTTATGTAACCGCAGGCCAATTTTGCCTTCCTGGGAAAGTAAATTAGATGCTAGTATGTAACCCCACGCATATATTGTTAGCATATGCGATCATCATGGTGGACTTATGCTAAGAAATGATCTCGAATCAAGTCCTCTCTGTGGGACACCGTGGAAGCTACATAGAAGCAGGTAGTAGGCACCTCTTTGTTGCTTCCTATCTAGTAAATTAATACACTGGACCACAGATAGGCTTTATGACTTATGTGGTACAATTGTTAGTATCCAATATTCCACTTACGTATTCTGTCAACAATGCCCTACTTGAAAAGGCTCACATTGAACAGTCATCATACCACCCTGACTTGATTTTCGAGGCAATTGCCCATCCATCCGTCATCCATTGAAACATCATGACTCATCCATGCAAGCTACCCCTTTTGGATAAATTTGCCGTGTTGCAATGTCTCTATTACGACATCTGTAATGACTACTCTGGATCATACTGCTTTACTCGGACAATCTTAAGACTTACCTGATGGGGTTGCAACTCTAAGCTCACAACCGTGAGGTGCCCTGCACCTTTCTGCACCACCTGCATAACTGTGCATGGACACTTTGGCAAATATGCCGTATTGCAATGACTTTATTACGAAATCCTTTATCACTACTCTGAATCATACTGCTTTAATCTAATATTCTTAAGACAAACCTGATGGGATTGCAACTCCTAGCTCACTCACAACTCGCTTCGCTCGTTGTAGTTCGCCCGTTGTGAGGTCGCTCGTCAGGGTAACCCCATTTTTTTTTTTTACAAACCAATGTCTGATATCGGTGAGAAACTACAGAAAACATACCTCGATGAGGCCACTGGAGAGCAAGTTTCCAAGACGGAGCTGAAAAAGAGACAAAAGCAACGTCAGGTTGAGGCCAAACGTGCTGAGAAGGCTAGTAAAGTTCAGGCCAGCGCTCCCAAAGTTTCCAAGAAATCCGACGAGCTTGCCGATTTGAGTCCTAACCAGTACTTTGAGATCCGTTCTCGTCAAATTAAAGATCTGAGAGGGTCAGAGACCAATCCGTACCCTCACAAGTTTCACGTGGAGATGAAGCTACCTGAGTTTCGTGAAAAGTACTCTAGCCTCGCCAAGGGTGAGTCCCTCACCAACGAAAAGATAACCGTTGCCGGAAGGATCCACGGAAAGAGAGAGGCTGGGTCCAAATTGAAATTTTACGTTTTGCACGGCGATGGCGTTTCGGTACAGGTGATGGCACAGGCTCAGGACTGTGACGGTGACTACGAAAAGATGCACGAGCTTTTGCGTAGAGGTGACATCATTGGTGTCACAGGGTACCCCGGTAGAACCAACCCTAAGAAGGGCGGTGAAGGTGAGCTTTCTGTTTTCGCTACTGAAGTGAAGCTTCTAACACCGTGCTTGCACATGCTGCCAACGGACCACTTTGGGTTCAAGGACCAGGAGGCCCGCTACAGAAAGAGGTACTTGGACCTGATCATGAATGACGCCACAAGGGACAAGTTCAAGATCCGGTCTCAGATCATTTCTTTTATTCGTAAATTCCTCGACTCTCGTGACTTTACCGAGGTGGAGACTCCCATGATGAACGTTATCGCAGGAGGAGCCACGGCCAAGCCGTTTGTGACACACCACAACGATCTCAACATGGACATGTTTATGAGAATTGCCCCAGAGCTCTTTTTGAAAGAACTCGTGGTGGGAGGAATGGACCGTGTCTACGAGATTGGAAGACAGTTCCGTAACGAGGGAATCGACATGACTCACAACCCAGAGTTCACCACATGCGAGTTCTACCAGGCCTACGCCGACGTCTATGACCTCATGGACATGACTGAGCTTCTTTTCTCGGAGATGGTGAAGGCCATCAAGGGCTCGTACCAAGTTGACTACCAGCCTGACGGGCCGGAGGGAAAGACTATTACTTTGAACTTTGCCCGTCCATGGAAAAGGGTCACCATGATTGAGGGCCTTGAGGAAAAGTTCAATACAAAGTTCCCACCAGGAGACCAACTCCACACTTCGGAAACTTTTGAGTATTTGAAAAAACTGCTCAAGGACAACAACATGGAGTGTCCTCCCCCTCTCACCAACGCTAGAATGCTCGACAAGCTGGTGGGCGAGTTAGAGGACGACTGCATCAACCCAACTTTTATCTTTGGCCACCCGCAAATGATGTCTCCGCTGGCCAAGTACGACCGTAAGATTCCCGGTTTGTGCGAGAGGTTTGAGGTTTTCGTCGCCACAAAGGAGATCTGTAACGCCTACACCGAGTTGAACGATCCTTTCGACCAGAGAGAGCGCTTCGAAGAGCAGGCAAGACAAAAGGACCAAGGAGACGATGAGGTTCAGCTCATTGACGAAACTTTCTGTAATGCTCTCGAGTTTGGTCTGCCCCCAACAGCTGGATGGGGGTGCGGTATCGATAGACTGGCCATGTTCCTCACCAACTCGAACACTATCAGAGAGGTTTTGCTTTTCCCAACACTCAAGCCTGATCAGTAGATAATAGATTTCTTTATCGCGGCGTAATCGCATGACGTAGTGTCTTTGTTTCTTGCCGTATGATCAATTTGTGGTTTCCCTGGTGAATGAGCAGAGTTGTGAGGATGTGTTACAATGAGCCTTGGTTGGGTCATCTTCATGGATCGGTCTACGGGGAGCTTCTACTATTCTCGTTAGTTGCCCTTTATAAAGGTAGGCTTTGGTGTTGTGTATATTACAGGAATTGTTCAGTGTGTGTGGTCAAAGGGACTACAATTATTCTTTTTATGTTTTATGCATAATGCATTGTCACCGTATCACCTTCTAGAAGGTGACTGCTGTCGTCATTTTCCCTCCTGGAGGTTCACATTGTACTCATCCCCTCGTATGTTTCGGAGTACTTAGTTGGGGCTATGAATACGCTGTTGGTCAAGTTGTATGTTTCTTATGCTGACAGTTGACGAGATTTCTATACAGTCTAAGTGACGCATTATGAGTCATGCGTTACTTTCTATCGATCATCGTCATTTCTTAATGAAGATGTGTCGTGAAATAAATAGGCCTGACTTCTGTGCACATGCCAGATCTGTATCTGACGTGTTTCAGCTTTGAGGAAAAAAAAAGTAACCACATTCACACAGACGAGGTGAACGTAGAGGACTGCATTTCAGTTTACCTTTACTTGGGAGGATTTCAGTCGTGCTCTTGTTTGGGTGAAAAAAAGTGAATCACAACAACCTCTCTAGCAAACATTTCATTCACTACAACTATGTCGAGCTCAGCTCTTCCCTTGACTCATGGTTTGCGGGAGAAAGATATAATGTACTGCAGTTGGAACATGTTTATGCATCTTTCTGCAGGATCATGCATTAGAAAATCGTTGAATCTAAGATGCTTTCAAAATTACCAGTTGCAGTCTGTAATGTTGACATCCGATCTGTGCAAAACGATATTCCCAAAACGAAGGAGAATATCAACTCATATAGGTCACAAACAGACAGAAAAGTATTGTCAGAATAGAGGAAGGTGAAAGTAAACACAACGGTAGGGTAACTGCAATAATGTGGGGTGCATATAAAACAACAAGTTCCCCCCTGTTTGTTATTTACTTTATATGCCTCCCAAAAAAGGTCCTGAAGCGCCCACTGAAAGGGACTCTTCTCAGGTTGAGTTTGAGCATGACATGGACCCCTAAGCTGCGTGAAGACATTTTGAAGCTGTTTGACAAAAGTCTTGATGACGTGCCCAAAATCACGCGGACAATAGGTTTATGTCGAAGAACGACTGACATCCTCAATTTGCTCGGTCGCGATCCTCCACTTCAGGAGCTTTTTAATGAAGAAGTTGTTTTGAATCAGAGCGAAGATGCAAAGGCGTTCTTTGGGAAAAAGTCTGTCCAACAAACAGCAGTTGGAAGGCTTGGAGTCACACTTCAGCTCAGAGTATCTGAGGCATGAAAATCTTGTGACGGTGCGAAAGATTATCGATATATATCTAAGTGATAGCAACACTTTACATTTCGCTCCTCTCGTGCAGCCCTCCATGTCTGGTAAAAGTCGTTTAGTGTCTGAATTGGCCAAAAGCGTGCCTACAATCTACGCATGTTTTCGAGAGAACAAATCGACCGGGTTTCCAAAGTGCACCATGGTCTCGATGCACTTTTTTCAGCAGCTGCTGACCATTGAAGACAGAGGTGAACGTGAAGCTAATCTCATGTATTATT
The DNA here is from genome assembly GCA_030570875.1 of Citeromyces matritensis. Classification (NCBI taxonomy): domain Eukaryota; kingdom Fungi; phylum Ascomycota; class Pichiomycetes; order Pichiales; family Pichiaceae; genus Citeromyces; species Citeromyces matritensis. The sequence continues at coordinate 31,634 of JAJLWQ010000094.1, forward strand.
TCTTGTCGATTGTCAGCAAATTGGCCTCTATGGAGTTGCAGAATATGGATTATGGAGAGTTGTGGAAAAGCCAGGCCGAAGGTGAAAAGTCATTTTACGACAACGAGCCGGTAGAGAATAAGTTTAAGCCCAGCAACGCCAAAATTAGAGAGGTTTGGCGTAATTATTCAAAAAAATTGAAGAGTGAGGAGAAGAAAGAACCGCTAAAGCTGCTGATGGTTTTTGACGAGGCCAGGTTCTTGTTGAAAACAACAAAAGATGGAGTCAGCCTTATGCGCAACATTCGCAAGGCTTTGAATAGGCTTCAGCAGCGCATGCCAGGTTTTTTTATTCTCTTTGTTGACACCACTTCGCGTGTCGCTGATTTCTCTCCGAGTGTTAAGGATGACGACTCAAACCGCCACTCAAATCCCGACCCTGTTATAAAACTCAATCCTCCCATCTATGCCTTTGACACATTTGACGTGTTCCATGAAAATCGCACAGTATCGCTTTCAGATGTAGGTTCTGAGGAGAGTTACCTGTGTATGAGTCGCCCGGGCTGGAGCATTTTCGAAATGGAGGAAGTTCCCGAAATTGCCAAAAATAAGCTCCTGCACGGTAATCAGTCTCCGGAAAATTCATACATGAGCGGGAGGCTGGCATCAGTTATGTGCATTTACGCCCTTAATCTGAGGGGGTCAACTGAACTAGCCAGCTTGCTTATAGGAAGTCATATGGCGTTTCCTAGATTTATTTCAGCCTCAAGATCCTTGATTGGTTGCTTTTACAGATCTGAGCCTGCCTTGGTACTTTGGGCACATCAGGTGCTGCGCACTTCAAACGTGCTAGACGCTTTTAGTTACTTCCTCCAAAACGGTGAGATTGAGAGTGGAGAGCGGGGAGAGGTGGTTGAAAGAATGCTAATCACGCATCGTGTCACCAAATACTGTTCTGAAAACCGCATTTCAGAGTATCATGGCCTCAATTTGCTGTCCCTCTCGGGTTTCTTCAAGGCCATCCATCTCCAAGTTCTCTCTTCTGAAATTTTCGAGAATGGGCGCATACATTTAACACACTGGGTTCACATTCCATGTGACCTCCAGCCTCACATCCTGCTCAAGTACCACTACAGAGGCGCGATCATAAAGTGCAAGACAAATCAGCGCGGTATTGATTTTGTAATTCCTGTTTTCATCAACACAAAGAGAAATCGGCGCTTGATTGCTCGCTTGAAGCTTATTCACGGTGATCTTGATAGAGCGGAATCTCTAGGAGAGGATGTGGAAAACAAGATCAAGCAAGTTTTCTCTGTAGTGGCTGTTCAAGTCAAAAATAACCCTCTCTCCAGCGATTCAGAAACATTGAGTCACTTGGATGAAGAGGTTTTCTCTCTGCTAGGAGGATTGTGCCATGGTCGGCCTTATGTTCTCCTCTTGCAGATGAACGGAGCTTTCAAAGAGGATGACGTCCAAATCAAGCCGAACAGCGTTGGAATACACCGCCAGTCTGTCCAGGCTTGAGAACTCCCATGCCTGGACCTTGATTATCTCAGAAACTTGCTGACGTTCCGACTAATGCCCGCTCAAGACCTGGAAGGTGATAATGCTAGAGTTTTGGCTGAGATAGGGGAAAGGTTTCTACTCACCTTCTGCGACACTAAAAAATCGATACCCGAACCTCTGTCACCCCCACACAAGCAGCGGAAAATCTAAGAAGTATTGAATAAATGAAGTTATGATCATAATTGCGACGAAGCGTAAGCTGAGAAGCTATGGGCGCGTTCTCTTGCAGCAACATTCTAACATTTTAACATTTTAACATTTCAACAATGTTACTCTCAACATTTTGACATTTTAACAATGTTATTTTCAACATTTCAACATTTCAGCATTTTACCATCCAAAAACCTTTGTTAGACTTGAAGCGCGTGAATAAAAAATTATCCCCCCTTTTGCACAAAAGCGCGTACCGAATGTAATTGTTGATTAGAACTCCCCACCCTATATTTATACATTAACAACCCGTTTGACTAAGCTAACCAATTCTAATGGATCCCCCTGAATTTTCTTCCCTTGAAAAAATTGAGTCCCAGGAAGCCATACTTCAGAGGAAACGGAAGCAGAAGACGCAACTATTCCTTATCTTCTCGGCTATATCTGGAGCTTCACTGAGAAACCGAGTCCGAGACTCCATTTTGAGCGGAAGCGGCTATATTAGTGAAGTACTCGAAGGGAATGAAGTCCGTCTGGGGGAAAATTCCCGGATGACGCGTCCTTCATTCCTGTATCTCTCGAGCCTGCTTAGAGAAACGACTGCTATGAAGGATACTCGACAGTGCGTCGAGGAAAAACTCGGCATTTTTCTGCTGATTTCCGGCACAGGGTGCAGTGTTCGCGTTGCTCAAGAAAGGTTTCAAAGATCAGGATGTACTATTGTTCGCAGTTTCAAAGAAGTGATGTTTGGAATCCTCAAGAATCACCATCTTTTTATTATTCCACCTCGCGAGGAAACTTTCAAGAGGGTGAAGGAGGACAGTCGTTATCCCCCGATTTTTAATTTTTGCCTCGGAGCGGTGGATGGAACGATGATACCCATCAATGTCCCTGAAGGGAAAGACTATTACCGCTGCCGCAAGCGCTTCGGGGCCCTGAATGTCTTGGTTGTATTCCGGGTGGCCCGGGTCAGCACATGACTCTCGAGTGATCGAAAATGCCTTCAATCGAAAGTTTGTCATCCCCGAAGGGTATTTATTTTTGGGCGACGCCGGATACTAGTTGAAATCAAATCTTCTCACTCCTTATAGGAGAACTCGCTATCATCTGAAGGAGTTTCAGTCTAACAACAGGCCTGAAAACCCCCATGAGTTGTACAACCTCCGCCATTCTAGTCTCCGCGTAACGGTTGAACGCTCCATTGGTGTGTTTTCTCAGGGGATACATCCTCATCATCGTCTGCCAAATTAGTATCCTCTTCATATGACAGATCTTCAGGGTCCTCACCCGTAGCGAACGTGTTACGGTCAGTTGCGATTTGTCCTCTAACAACCTTGTCCAGCGGTTCAAGGTATTTAAATGATCTGTTTCTCCAGCGGTAAGTCTTGGGGTCCCTGACACGCATTTCTTCCCAAAATTCGTCACTTAAAACGACGCAACTAGTGCTGGCATCCCAGCCAGCACCAGAGCGATTGACCAAACTTGAAACAATCCGGTAATTCGACATGAGATGCTGCCAGTGTAACTAAACTTGAGGTATCTTGAAATTCGCTGGAGTCTTGTTGACCATTAATCATCCTTCTTAAAAGATCCTGAACCCTTCTTGGATTTTCTTGCATCGTAAGCTTCGATGAGTGCAATAGTAAGCTCGTCGTTCCACAGCATTGTTGAAAATTCGGCGTACTATCGTGTGTGCGTTTTGCTGCAGGACGCGTAGCTCAAAATGT
>JAJLWQ010000095.1:0-14527 GCA_030570875.1 Citeromyces matritensis
AACAACCCAACAAGCAACGGACAGGTAGAGAGACTCAACAGAGCAATGACGGAGACGTTGCGGCCTCGGATACAAAACAATTCGATTAAATGGACAGAGTTACTTCCGGTCGCAGAGTTTGCGTATAACAACTCGTTTCAAGGCTGTATCAATAGCACGTCTCTAGGCGGATTGGGATATCAGCCGCGAAAAGCGGCTATGGTCAACGAGCAGCAAGAACAGTAAGAGACAAGTCGTTAGATCTTGGTGCACGAATTCGCCGTCCGTCAAAAGCAGGTTCTACATTTAGTTCAGCATAACATGATTCGCGCACAGGACGACCAGTGGAGGCAGTTCAGCTGGTATGGAAGGGATATGTGTATTAAAGTGGGAGAGTCGTTCTTGTTACACAAAGATGGATAGATAAAGAGGACAGAAGCAACCAAGGTACGGCACGTATGATACGATCCAAAATCACCGCGAAGATGGAATAGTTCGATAAGATTTACCGAAAAACGGGATAAGACACGAAACTTCATAGAAACTCACTGTTGATCAAAGAGAAATAGCTCGCGACTCGATCTCGCCTTGTTTCGAGAAATCCTTGAGCTAGAAGGGAGGGAGAAAGTCGGCATACGTTGGTGAACCCGTCGAACGCCATTGATGGCATTTTCAAGGATTATAGAACATAACCGGAGCCACAACGTATAGGAAGAAAGGTGTCGAATAAATGAGGCTCCGCACTATAGATTCGCCACAAGACTCGCTCCTGAGAAAACCTTCTAATCAGCAGAGGTACAGCCAATTTTAATCGATCCGGAGAAGGGAGGAAGAGAAACAGCAAGCTTGTTGTGGGAAGATCTCATGTTAAGGTGCCGCCAGCAGACCAGGATTCTATGATTCAGAAGTTGTCGAACTTGAAGGAACTTGTTATTAATTGTGAAGTCATGGGAGAAGAGGACGATCCAGCAGATAGCATATCTATTAAACTAGCAGGTGGAAGAACAGAAACGACAACACTTACGATCCAACGGATAGCATATCAACCCCGGTGGACTTATTTAATCAACATGTGGAAGAACAAAAAACGACAATACTTACGATCCAGTGGATAGCATATCAATCACCGATGGACCTATTGAAGCAGAATGTGGAAAAACGGCGACGACCAGACTTACAAAGGACTACCAGAAACAAGATGGACTACTAGACTAAATTCGGGACGAATTTCAATGAAACGGAGGAAGATGTAAGGAATGTGCTCGATGAAATATCGAAGTTAGACCTGCAAGGTTATGCAAGGACAAGGATATGGATATGCAGCACAGGGATGTTCATGCACGTCCTAAAGAGGAAGGTGGTTAGAGTATTTAAGAGAGATTCTGCCCTATAATAAGAGGAGACGATATTTGGGCTGAAATCACACAGTAATCCTCCCGGGATCCCTCATAAAATCGGCAGCGGGAATGTTGATCAAGTAGGCATATAGATCGAGCTTGAATGCGCCAGTTCTCGCGCCAGTTCTCACAGATGCTGGATTGACCCCACATAGACTTTTGAAGAACATTATATTCGTGTTTATATACTCAACTTTGCATGTGAAAAAAAAAAGTTACCGACCAATTTCTTCAAGATTCAGTTCGAAAGACAAATCGCATGGCTCAAGTTTTTCTTAGCTGTTGTATCCCCACACTATAAGAAATCTTTGACCTTCTTCATATTCTACATCACCCCTTAAAATTGAAGGTTTACAATTGAATAGTAGACTTTGCCATAGAAAGTCAAAGCTACCCTCTTTTGGAGCAGTCTGAAGAAGTAGATGTAGATGAATTAACTTTATGACTGACTCGCTTGTACATACTTTTGCAGAGTGTGTAGATCAATATCATGTGTATGTATTTCCGATCTTAAGATCAACTCATATAATGAGGTTTTATAAGGCAGTGTTGCTGTAAGGAGATCACTTACAATTATTTACTGTGCACCGGCGATATGGCTGTCAAGAATCTCTCCCTGCATGCAACGGACAAAAAAGTCAAATAGGGATGCCAATTTTTTTTTTTTTTTTTTTGAATTCGTCTCAATGCAGCTGAATATAGTGAAGAGATTTGTTTCGTGTGAAAACTAACTATTTTGGTTGATCCGAAAAACTCAGCCATACACCTCGCGTTCGAGCCCCCTGTGGCTACATTACCATTTCAATCACATCAGAAATACTTGTTTATGGATTCATATTCCAAGGTGAGAAATACTTCCTCCTTGAACATAGTTACACCTCCTTTGTAGGAGTGATTTCTTTTCCCGAGAGCGATGGGATCCTTTTTGATTTTCAGAACAAGTTGGAAGGCGGTTTGCTTATTTGCTACTAACTTGTACTCATTTGCCAGAGCATCAAAGTTGTAACTGTTTTGAATTTCGCCGGTAAGCTCCAGCACTGTCCTCATGTAGCACATCTTCTGGTTGGTGTGAAAAGATCTATGTACGCGGTACCCCGCCAATGGTTTGCCGTAATTGATAAGAGCGCAAGAACCAGTCGTTGTATGCGTTTTACCACGGTGAAATTGTAAGGTAGGCGTGCAGTACAATGCCTGGTTGATGGTGGGACTAAAGAGACCACATAACCTAATGCACTGGTTTCACTTGAGAAATATAAAATCGAACGATTTAGTGAACCTCACAATGAAAGCACATGATGATGACCGATACTGCCGGCCTTTTCTACGTTTGAACAGTCATAGGCCTAAAATATAAAAACTAGAATCCTTCTACTTGAATCAAGTACTCGAATTTGCCTCTCAAAAATGTTGCAAGTTTATATAACGCAGAGATTCTGGATGCTATCTATGCTATCTATGGGTTTCTGGAGTTCTAATCAGGGTTCATTGAGGAAAACTCCTGCAGAAATATGCGATGCGGTGGGGAATTTCTCTGCCGGTCAGTCCCAACGCTTCCGTACCTTTTTAAGTGAGCATGCTGACAAAGTTGAAGAAATCCCTGATCTGATGGAAGATTTTTTCAGAATGAGCGCGGATATTCTTATGTATCTTCCTTACAGATATGCGTGATCTATTGATGTGAGACCAACGCATGAGGCAGGTCTGCTTTGTCTCTCTCGTTTGGGGCAATTCGAGCCAATAATCGCCTGTCTTCACCACTTTGTTGGTTTTTACTCTTGGGGGTTTGAGACTCTTCCCATCACGATTTTCGAAACAGAAGTGCCACATTTAACTTCACAGTTTTCTTTTTTCAACAGACTCACCGACTTTGCTGAAAGTGACGCTGCTTGCAAACATTTTTGTCTTGTGCTCTTCTTGACACATTTGCAATGGGACTCGCGAAACGTGTTGAGATCTCCATGTTCTGCAACGCACAGTTTGTCTCTCAAAGGCACATCAATTCAGGAAAAAGTGAGCCGTTAAAGTCGGTTGATTATCAGAAAGTAGAACGACCACATGAATAGTTGACTGACGCGGCTATCTGCTCTAAAAAATGACTACAGAAAGATTTTTCGTCGTCTCACAATGCGGTGGTGATTGATTGATTCCAGAAATGAGGTAAAACGTGCTCAGATGCATATAAACGAAATGTTGAGTCGATTGAAGACATATTTCTTGTCTCTTCAGAGCATTGCAAACAGAGTCGGGCTCTACAATAAGGAGCCTGTCCGCAAATTTGTGCATGGACTGCGGGCAATAGAACATCGCTGTAATGGATCATCAAAAGACTGTGAAAAAAATCTTTGTAAGATTGGTGACCTTCCCACCAGTATCTAATCATTCCAGCAGCAAGAAATTGCTGTTTCAATTATGACGATCAAAAAAAGCCATTCCTGAACTGCAATTGGCAGAGCGACTAGCAAATTCTAAAAGGTTTCGGACAATCACTGGAAAGAAACTTGCTTCAGCCACAACCCAAAACAAGTAATTAATCTAGGCAAAGCCACTCAAAATCACAAGACTTCAATCACAAAAATCGAAACTTCTCAGGCTACCATGATTAGTCTTTCTCGTACAATGGCTCAAGGTTCTGTCAGTTTCACTTACACCGCTTTAAAATCTGCTCAATATAACCTGTTTCAGAAACGTCAAAACCCCACACACTATTTGCTTTTTCGTTATCGTCCTCGTTTCCGTGGTTCAATTCGTTCAAAACATGTTTACCCTGTGATTTCTCCATAATCTCCTTGTAAAACGCTTTGTTAAGATAGTCAAGCTCGTTGGGAACAATCATTTGCTGGTCTGCGGGCGGGATTGGGAATTCGGGAAGCTTTAAAGGAGTGGATAGATTTCGCAGTAAAGTGTTATTATCGGTGTGTAGGTTTCGTAAAACTTCTTCTTGCTGAGACTCGTTTGTTGACTCATCCACAATTTGCTTTTCTACTGGTGGTCCCTCATCGTCGCTTTGGTTCCCACTTTCGGATCCGCTGTAGTATTGTGAGATGTTATCCATGCGGTGAATATATCCATACACCACAATGAAATTCCCAGATAACGTTGAGCTCAAGTACATTCCTGCTGATGACTCGGAAGGAACTTGTAGTCTGCCTATTACACTGAAACTATCAGAGCTAGTACATAAAGGTCAGAGTATCCTGATAATCTCGGTACCAGGTGCGTTTACGCCTACGTGTTCCGAGACGCATCTGCCCCCTTATCTTTTGCACGCACAGGACATTTTTGAAAAGGGGGTCGACAAAATGATAGTTCTTAGCGCAAATGACCCTTTTGTGATGAGCGCTTGGAAAAAATCTTTAAAAGTGTCGGACCCAAATATTATCTTTGCCAGTGATCCAAATGTCTCATTTTGCACTCAAAACGGCCTATCGGTGGATAGTTCCGCCAACGGGATGGGGATTCGGTGTGCTAGGTTTGCTATGGTTGTGAAACATGGAAATATTACATATTTAGGTAAGGAATCTGCACCAGGAGTTACTGTGAGTGGATATCGATCTGTAAAGTTGTGAGGTTGCGATTTATTTAGTATGAGACTGATGTAGCAATGTACTTTTATTCAAGCGAGTTCGAATATTTCACACTTATGTTTTTTGCTTTTGTCAGTTCTGAGTCGATGACAGAACTGCTGATCTTCATAAAAGATCTTGTTGATGAGTTATATATATATATATATATATATATTCACTCTGGCACAGAATGGATAAGAAGTAAGTCTGAGTCACCTTCATCTCTAACATCAGACCCACTTTGCCAGCATACCTCACAAAGTGTCATTTCGGGCGAAGACTGCAAAATCAGTTTGACGAGCTCAATAACGTCGGTGCTCAAAGAGCAGAGTCTCACCACCAACTCAAGGAGAAGCTTTCAGGCCTGGGAATACTGGGACAACGGCCATCTTTGTTTGTTAACGATGAAAAATATATACAATCGCTTGTGGAGATTTTTCGCAAGAGAAGTGAAACTCAAGAGGAAACGATACAGCAAGACGATATCACCGATACCCCCATTGAAAAGTCGATATGCGAACAGCTTAGAAGTGGACTCAATAAGGATCTCATAAATATAACTAATCCATTTCCCACAATGTGGCAGCAGCCCATAGGAAACCAAGTGGATATGTCGGAGGACGGATTGCAGTTGGCTACATTACTGGATCAGGCTCCTTCTAGGGTGAAGCCTTGGATTATGAAAGCAGATAGACCCATTCCGATGGAGTGTGGAGTATTCTACTACGAAGTTGAAGTTCTCACAGAGCTTGATATAGCCGATATAAGCATCGGTATAGCACTTGACAGTGACAAAATCTTGGCCGATCTGCCAGGAATGGAGCGCGATACTTTCGGGTATCACGGCAAAAGTGGACGATTCATTTCAAAAGGTGAGGAGCATCATAGTAAGATTACCTGTACGCACTTAGACAAGTTTGGAAATGGAGACATCATTGGGTGTGGGATTAATTTTTTCCAGGAAACCATTTTTTTCACAAAGAACGGCATTTTGTTTGACAACGCATTTTGGCAACTTGGCAAAACAGATTATGGGCGCAGCCCTGTACCTATTATAGGGATGAATGATTACAATCGCATAAAAACCAACTTTGGTTTCACGAACGAGCCTTTTGTGTTTAATATATCGAATTATGTGCTCAATTGCAAGGATGAGGTTCGTCATTCGGTTGCTGCTAAAAATGGGCAAGACATGAGATCTGTAGCCAACCGGCTGATTCTAAGGTACTTTCAGCAGATGGGTATGTCGAAGGCATTTAACGGTTTCAGTAAAGACCTGCAAAAAAATGCGGTTGATGGCAGCATGGAGAGAAGGAGTTTGCTTAAAAGACTATTATTCAATGACGATATTGATGAAGCTCTGGAGTGTCTCAAGCGGCATTTCCCAGACATCTTGAAGAATGAGAATCTCATTTTTGAGCTTCACTGTATCAAACTGACTAATATAATCGCTGAGGTAAATGAGAACGAGGGCAAGATTGATCAGGTTTTGGAATTGAGCAAGCAACTCAAAGCTCAGTTTGATGGTGACTGTTACGCTGACAGACTCAATGAAATCATTACCATGATGAGCATCAAAGACCGCGCTTTGGAAATGACATTTGCTCACAAATTTCAGATTTGGAACTGTTTGAATGAAGAGATTATACGCATTTACGAGCCAAAGGGGAAGTACGATATTTCACTTTCAAAAGTTTTAGAGAACACCGAGAGTTCGGTCTCTTTGATGAATGACAAAGCTGATTTATTGCTGAAGAATTATGAGTATGCTTCAATCAACGTTGAGGATGACTACTTGATGATGTGAAAAAGTTTGAAAAGGGAGGTGGATTTCAATATATAAAATGTGTGGGATTATCAGCGAGGCAACTGATGAATCTCTATATAGTTCACACACAAAACAAACATTATGAAATATTGAGTGCTGAAAGCTGGTGTCTGGAATTCGTAGGAGTGCATTCAGAGTGAGAGAAGGAGTAGCGATGCCCAGGAACGTGCTGAGAGTTATGAAATTTGAAAGAAATAAGCCAGATCAATGCACAACCAAGTGGTTGAGTAAAATGTATGCCAAGTGAATATTTGGACTCAATTCTGTGTACTATGGTCCTCGAATAGACAACCTGCAGACTCATCTGAGTGTCAGGTACTTGTGAGTGAGTGTGAGGTGGGCAATGCTCAAGCTGGTTGAACCGTTCGAGGACTGATTCAGAGACTTGAATTTCGGTGTTCGGGGTCTTGAAATTTAACACCACTTGTGTACGCGGGCTGGTGCACATTTTATGTACTGGGACCGTGTAGGGTTTATCGATCAAAGGGACTTGTGACACCTACCTCTCAGTTTCGCATCTTGGCTTCCCGTCTTCAGTTGGAAGCTGAAAAATCCACTGACAATGGGCAAGCGAGAATTGTATGGCATTCAGGATGGTCATCATGATCGATCATGATTTCACATGGTATCTCGCCCGAAATTCCATGGTACAAAACTCATTCACACCACGGCTGATGGGATTGATGACGGTGGGGAGATACCCTGAAAAAAAACGAGGACCTCAAGAAAGGGTTTTGCCCAGCGGGATGAAGTCAGGTCAACATTGCAAGCCCGAGTTGTCGTTGTACATTCCAGATGAATTCTTGAATTTTCCCGGAGAATAGCAGCTGAACAATCTAGGAATTTCTGAAAAGTACTACTCTATGCCCCAAATGCTCGCGAGTCGTCATAAAGGGCACATCGAGGGTACATCAAAGGCACATCAAAGGCACACAGCACCTCACAAGTACTCATCCACCTATATAGTGTGAGAATTTTCCAATCATCAAATGATTTATCGTTCTACACAACGCAGTATGTCCTTCTATTCCAAATGCACCGTGTTGCCACAGGGAAAGCCCACGCGAGACCTTTAGATATAAGGACATAATTCTCTCAGCAAGGACGCCACCATAGACGCCTTCAGTCAACGGAGCTGATGAGCATGTGATAATGCTTTCTGAGGTCATCATTTGATTCCTGCATTGACAAATCGTGAGTAGCTCTTTTGTGGGTCTTCTTGATCGAACCTCCATTGAGCGGCCTCTTCTGTGGAGGTACGATAACTTTGTGCGGCCTTCTCTTTGGCCGCCAGAATCGCATTTAATCTGTGCAACGAACAACCAAACCCATGTCAAAAAGCGTACTCAGAACCATCACTAATGCCCCTTATTACATCATTTGATAAAGTTTACTCTGTACCACAAAATGGAAACAGATAAACCAAGTTCCACTATTTGAAAGTCGCACAAGCTCACTCCATTACAACTCCGCCCTCACACACTCTAACAAAAAATCACTCAAAATGATAAATCCATCCCTCTCGTTGTAAGGAGTATACCACTCATTGGGCTCGTAGGTTCCCTGCACCATTGAGCCCTCACCATCAACAAGCACGTGACCAAAAACATTGCAGATGTCAGGAGACCGCCCTCTATCGGGCACGTCTCTGAAATCGTAAATGGGCATAAATGAGTGTCTGTAGAGCGGAGACTCCATTTTGAAAGTTGGGTCCAAGTGTCCCTTTTCTGAGATGAGCTTCTGCATTAGGGGCACAAATTGCAAATTGGGCACGAAAACAGGCACGTTTGTACTGCACTGATTAATAAGCCCCACGGTATACTTAGGGCTGAAGAATAGCGAGATCTGAGAATTCGGTAGCATCTTCATGAAAAGCTGCGGCTGCCATTTATAAATCATCTCAAATTTCGTATAATGTGAGCTGCGTACCGTTGCTGTTCTTCTTTTGAGTGCATTTGAGAGATAGTTTCTTTTGCAGATCTTAAAAGATTCACCATCTGATCGATATCTTGATTTTCTGCAAGATGCAAATCTTCTGGTAGCGAATCGTCTTCGTAGTCCCACTCTTGAGTTTCAATCACCTCCCGCACGCGGTTTTTGTCCGTAGTGAGTTCTATGAAGGCCTCATCAAAGATGTCTTCCACAAGTTCACTGACAGGGTTTAAGGAAAATGCCACAAGAAAACCAGGCCAGTCGTCTTGTTCAGACTCTTTTGAAAGAAGGTTTCTCATCTTGGCCATCTCTGTACAAACTGTGCGTACGTAACGCATGTTGTCATCTTGGGAGAATGTAAACACGATCCCGCTTATCTCCGTTCTAACTGCGAGTAATTCCGGTGATGAAAACTCCTGGAACCACTCAGAGAGCTGGACACATTTGTGTTCCATGTCCACCTGCCTGTTGCGTATCTCCTCACAAATCTCGTCCACCCACACGCCCAGCCGTGCGGTGTAGTACTTTGTTACGAGTTCTATATCGTTCAGCACAATACCGCATTGAGGTCCCAAGGGGAGATCTCGCTTGAAAATAGTCTTAACTATCTCACCTTTGCCCGTAAAGGGAGCTCCTACGATTAGAAGGTGATTTTTCATATTTTGGGCCGCGCACGACACTATGGATGTACTGGCGGATTCAAGTACGGAGGAGCACTTGAACCAGCTATTGCCGCTAATCAAGAAGTCCATTAAGGAAGATGGCTTGAGTCAGTTCGTGCTGGAGATGGAGCAGTCGGTTGACTCGGCAGAGCGCGAATTGGAGTCCATATCTCTGAACAATGCCGAAGATATCATTCTCTCTCTGGAGAGCATAAACAAGTTTCAAACCAGCGCTACCGCTATACAGGGCCAAGTTGTCGATATCTCCACCAACCTTCGACAAACTGGCGATAAATTGACTAACCTCAAGAAAAATTGCGTCAAGTACAAGAAAATACACAACAAGATATCAGAAACTGTGTTTGTGCTCAAGAGTTGCCTGCAACTTTTGGAAAAGACAAACCAGGTGGTTGAGCTCACAACTAACGACAATTACTTTCTTGCGCTGAAAACCCTGGACGACTTGTCGTCCTTGAGCTTGAACGATGTAGACTCGTTCCAGTTTGTAGAAGCGATAACCAAATCGGTACCCGAGTTCCGCTCCAAAATCAAGGATGACTGTCTGAACGCTTTCAAGAAATGGATGTTTCTGCTCGAACAGCAGTGGGTCCATATTGGTGAATCTGCCGCCTCCACATTCGAATCGATAAGCGCGCGCTGGTTGGAGTGTCAAATTGAGGACCAGGCTCTAAAAAATTTCAACGTAAACTCTTCTGTAGAAATCTCCCTGCGACAGGAACGTTTAAACCCGTTTCGGTTCGATATGTCCCCCGCGTTCAACGCTTTGCTTGTGTTCCAGACCTTGGCTGACACTTCCCTCCTCTCTCAGGAGGCACTCATCGAATGGAAGCGCAAAAGTGATAGGCTCGTGTATACAACCAACCGATCTCTCGAGAGGACTTCTTTTGCCATGTTCAGGAAAACGCTTCATGAGTTTGCTGGATTTCTCATCTCGGAAAGGGTGATCTGTGAGAAAACGCACAACCACATCGACCTTTCAATAACGGATATGCATCTCACGCAAGCCATTGCAGATCTAGCTACTCACTCCGTGAAGCAGTTGGGTGACTCAGAAGAGTCTTTTATCCAGCTGAGAAATTGCATAGGATCTCTGGTGATGATCATGGACCATTACCGATTTGACTCGGACCTGCTTTACTCTGCGCAACTGCTCGTTTTTGAAAACTACTCCAACCTTCTCGTCTCACAATTCGATCTCGCTCACTTGTTCCAGCAGGACGACAGCATGTCGATGACCGTGACTGACGCAAAAGTCTTTGGCTCCATCATATCTTCTGCGTGGTACATCCCACGGGAGGTTGAAAAGGAGTTTCAGAAAAACAGAACGGTGTTCCCAAAAGTGCTTGCGTTCTCTCTGGTGTACCCACAGGCGTGTCAGGAAATCCGCCGCTTTATGAAAAAGCACTTTAGATTCTGGTCCCAATACTACAAGATTGAAAAGCGCTTCGATCCCATAGTTAAGAGCTTTGCCGAAAACCTAGACAAAGCTTTGCTCAAGATTGTCTCGGTTTTCAAGCTCAAACTCAACACTACAAACAAGGAGGAAATCACTACAAACCTCATCAACTTGGAATTTTTCACAAACAGCGTCAAGGAGATTGAAAAGTATCTCGAAGAAACAGTCCCCGGTCACCCTAAACTTGTGTTGAGCTCCTACCATGATTTTTATAATCTCAAGAAAATGGCAGAGGATAAGCTTTTCGATATGGTGGACTCCAAAGTGGAGGATCTTATGGATTTTGCCTCTTGGGACTGGTCCACTGACTCTTTCTACAAGGAGCCTCAGTTTTTCATTAGAGACATTGGCGATTTTCTCGAAATGCTCTTTAGTACCACGCTCGTTAGTCTAACCACCAGTTTGAAGAAACTGCTTCTTTTCCGCACTTTCGACTTGCTGGCCAACTACTTTATGCGGTTTCTTTACGAAGACGCCACCTGCATATCTCAAGCTGGGCTCACTAATTTTGACACTGATGTCACATATATCGAGTCTATCATTAACAGTTTGAACGATGCTGCCGACCACTCTGAGTCGGACGATACAGAGAAAAATGTCTCTTTGCAGTCGATGTTTTACGAGCTGCGCCAGTCTATAAACTTGCTCAAGGCGGGATCTTTAGACGAGTTTAGAGATGCAAAGTTTAGAATGAGGCATTTCGACCGTATAAAGCCAGAAAAGGCTTTGCTATTGATTGAAAAGCTCTCCGCGGTGCAGTCTCTGCGCGATGAATCTACCAGCACACCCGAGCTGGAGTTTTCGCCAGGTCCAGAAAACGTATTTGCGCGGTTTGGCCATAAGTTTAAAAGCGGTCATTGACCTCCATCCTCAAGACTAAAGGGTGGCAGCTTGGTTAAGGAGTAGCGGTTTACTCATGACTGCGACCGGGAGCATCAAGCGAGGAGGATAATGAGGTAATGAGCGAGATGGTTGCTTGTTTAGTCTTTCTCCAAGTTTGCTTATCTGGGCCGATGGATTGAGGCGACACTGAAGATGAGACAGACAAGGTTACTGTTTTACAAGAATAGGCTTCCGTATAGAGAATTTATCAAAAGGCTGTTCAGAGCCAGAAATCTCTCTCAAATTTCAGCGGCCAAAATGAGCCGAACCTTTATTCAGCTACGTAGATGCCACAAAAGCTTAAAGGCTAGTAGTCATAGAACAATCGAGGTCAACTCAATGTGCGATGTGAGCTCCTATTTTTCTCTTGGTTTTGCGCATGGAGCCAAAAACACAAGAATGACAGCTCCAGAAGCGACGTTGGAGTGCCATCTTTTTTAACCCCGTTGGACGGATGTATCAAGACACGACAACAAGGGATTTATAATCTTGGACGACAAAAGATCACGGCTGATGGGTTTGATGACGATAAGCAAGTACCTCAATAAAAAAATAAAGACTTTCGGTAAAGGTTATGTCTATTAGTATGGATTCGCCTCGGGTTCCAAGTCCGAGTTGTCGTTGTACTTTCCAGATGAGTTTTTGAATTCACCATTGAACAATCTAGGAATGTCACAACAGTACTCTATGCCCCAATTCTGGTGGGTGAGGCAAAGTATGAGGTTGCACATCAAGTAAGAAGAACTGAGTTCTGCATATAGTTGGATTGAAAAGTGTTGATCAATGCTCAATCCCAGAATGCATCAACCAAGCGGGTAAATGTGTTCCGAAAATATCTTTCAATCGGTCAGTTCACTTCTATTCTGACATCAAACTCGTTGCTATATCCTCCATGACTTTGAGTGTCTCCAAGTATATCTTAATGTCCATAAAACCCGTCCCAGCAGGGTTTCTTTACAATGGAGGAGCTTTGGCTTCTTACTTTGCTGCTCATGTAGAACTTTGCAATATATGGTCTTTTGAAGTAGTATAGTTTTCTCATCTTTGATTAAGAGGAATGTTTATGATATTATCACCTACTTTGACTATACCCAGTTAAATGAAAGTAGGCATTCTTTGGCCCAAATACTTTTTTCTCTTCAGTAGTTTGTAGGACACAAGAAGGACACAAAAAGGACTCAAAAATGACTCAAAAAGGACTCAAAAAGGACTCAAAAAGGACTCAAAAAGGACTCAAAAAGGACTCAAAAAGGACTCAAAAAGGACTCAAAAAGGACTCAAAAAGGACTCAAAAAGGACTCAAAAAGGGCACACAGCACCTCACAATTCTTCGTCCACCTGGATAGCGAGAGAATGTTCCACCTCGTCAGCTTTAGTCAACACAACGTGGTATGCCCTTTTGTTCTAACTGCACCGTGTTGCCAACTTAATGACCCACGAAAAGCCCAAACGCAGTGAGTCCCTCACAGATAATCAAACGATCACTAAACGTTCATCTCAAAGGTTGGAACAGCGACACCAACCTTTAGTAAACAAAAACCTCCTGGAACTTGAACGGCTCATCCCAGGTTAGCCAATCGCTCTTATTGGGAATGACACCCATATTCTTCAGCTTCCACACGCCAACAGCGACATTGCCCAGGCAACACAAGATAAAGACAAACTTCATAATATACAAGTCAATCGGAGGTAGTTTGGTATTTTTCTCCACGTCCCGAAACTTGTGACCGAGGCTCAAAATCTCCTTTACAGGATTTGTGAAAAGCGAGAGAGTCATCATTATGGGGATTATTTGAAGACTGTTGGGAGTGAAATAAGTCATAATCAAGTTCATCGGGATACTTTTGGCAGGAGAGTAAGAAACTTCCCATGCTTTTTTCACTTTCACGCTCTCCAAATCCACCGGTTTTTTCTTTGCAATGAGCGGATTAGGCGCACTCCATCCCGGAGGAGACACAGAAGCTTTAGCCTTTCCGTTGGAAGAGGGGTTCTCGTAAACTTCCCACCAATTCATTTATTGAGAGGTGTACGGATATAGGGCGATGAAAAATAAGATAGAAGGGAAACACATACGGCACGCTCCTATTCGAAAATTTAAGCAGGATGACTCTAACTACAGCTTTTACTTCAAGTCCAGTACACCTGTGATCTCTGCTGTGAAAAAGATTGATAAAAAACTGGCCAAACTTACAGGGAACAAACGTTACATCTCTGTATTTGCCATGGGTAGGTCTATCAATAATGCCTGCAAACTGAGCGTGAACTACCAAGAAAGGTCTTTTAAGGTGGATGTGTTGACGGGGACAACGACTCTTTTGGATGAGTTTGAAATTAAAGACGAAGAGAACGTATTGAAAAAGAGAAGCATTAGTCATATTGAGTTGAGGATATGGAAGAAATAGAGTTTTGGCCGCACTATTTTAGCCGATTCTCACATCGTGTTCTAATATCTCGAATCTCCTCGAGTACCTTTGAGTCAGTTATGTGCGTTGAGAGCATTTCACACTCATTGAGGCAACCACGATAGTCTCGCGTATAGTATAGTTTTTCCAACTTGTGCAGACTTTTAGCATTTTGCGCTTTCGAATTCAAAGTTATCGAACTTGCTTCAAACAACCAGTTCTCTGTATTTATCGTAGGCCCTTCCTTCCAGAATTGTGATTTTTGCTCTAGATAATGCTCTTCGGGCTGTCCTTTTCTGATTTTTATCTTGCCCGAGCCTTTCTTCACAGCCACTTGACCTTCAGCGAGGTTCACACACATCTTTCGCATTCATTCAAAAAAAAAAAAAAAAAAAAAAAAATCCA
>JAJLWQ010000095.1:14547-34939 GCA_030570875.1 Citeromyces matritensis
AAATCCACACATACTATGCAAAGAAGCATCTGCAGAAGGTTCTGTGCATGAAGTCTAATTAACTACTTACTCTTTGGTACCATTGATGGTTGCAACAATCCTCCGGGTGTGCTTATAGTTTCTGAACTCACAGAGCCAGATCCCTTGCCAAGTTCCCGTGGCAAGCTTGCCGTTCTTTATGGGGATAGTCACACTTGGCCCGATGAGGGAACTCTTTACGTGACTGGGCATATCGTCGCTTCCCTCGTCAACGTGGTTATACAATGCATCGTTTTCAGGCACAACTCTGTCCAAAGCGTTTCCCATGTCCACCCTCACGTCGCTATCCCAATTCTCGTTCAGAGTGAGCGCGGCAGACGTGTGTTGAATGAAAAGGTTTAACAGCCCTATCTTGTACTGAGAGATATCGGGAAGATTAGAGAGAACTTCCTCTGTAATTAAATAGCATCCACGCGATCTAGCAGGAAGCGAAAACTGATGCTGTGCCCAAGACATTGTTAAGAACTTGCTGGAGAGTGCACGACACTTTTGTTTTATTGTTTTTTTGTTTTTTTCTGTACTTTTTTTTCGTCTTTCCACTCCCTTATCGTGGTGATCGCACTTTTGTTTTTTTTTCATTTTCTATTTTTTTCTCTTTCCACTTATCATGGTAGTCATATCGCATTTGGCCGACACCGTTTCGATAAAAGCTGAAGCTCTCTCGCCTGATGGGTTTGCCAATTATGGTGGCGTCATCTCTCCTGACGAACAGTTGTCAACCGTGAAGCAAAGTCAAGCGAATCAGGGCACCGCTATTAAAATGCACAAAGTTTGTCCCATTATCAATGGTTACGAACATGCACCGAGTGGTACTCCCTCGGCTGCCAACTTCAACATCTTCAGGTGCTCTCCCCCGATGCACTTGATAAGTAAGTCTGCAGAAGGCTTACAGTACAACTCGAAAGTCTTGGAGAGACATCCGTTTTCCACGCAGACCTTCATTCCCATGGGAAAAGAAAGCTCAAAGGCTTATCTTGTCATTGTAGCCCTGCCAAAAGAGGATGGCCAAAAGCTGCCCGACTTGTCAACCGTTAAAGCGTTCGTGTGCAGAGGTAATCAGGCAGTAACTTACGGCATGGGGATATGGCATGCTCCTATGATTGCACTGGGGGAGAAGAGAGAGGATCACATAGATTTTTCCGTCTTTATACATGAGAATGGTGTAGAAAAGGAAGACTGCGAGGAGGTTGTTTTCGAGGATGGTTTGAAGATAGACTTCTGATGCTGCATAAGGGTGCATATTTTTGCATAAAGGCCAACAGTAGTTAGACTGTATAGCGACTCTTTACTCTATAAATTTTTCTAGCGGAGGTCTTTCATTGTCCTCGAGCATGAGCACTAAAAGCACAAAAGAGTAGGTTGTCAAATTAAAAGTCCGAAAATCAATGGTACCCTCGTCAACTCTACTCGATAAGAAATTTACTGACTTGAAGACAATCTTGGAACAATTATGGCTTCGCTTGGGATCGATCTCAATAACCCTTGATATTAAAATCTTGAAAAATCTACTCTCCAGTCTCCATGGCATCTCCCGCTTGCTCTTCCTGATGCTCTTCCTGGCGCCTCCTGTTAGTCAGTCTATCCAATAGATCAAGCCATGGTTTCACGCTCTCGTCATCATACATTTCCAGACCGTCTTTACCAATAACGCAAACACTGGTGTTTGCACTTGTGAGTTCCTTTTCTTGCTGAAGTGTATCTCTCAAAGCAGTCAGTCCATGCTTGATGAGATCTTCCTTTGAAGCCTCCGACAAGTTGCCCGCTTCTCTTTCTAGATACGTTCTGGCGGCTTGGGAACGTGCGCCTATGGCTGCGCCCAAATACTCCAGCACGGTTCCCGATGGTGAAAATTCAAACAAGTGTGCTCCATTTTCATCGATTCCTGCTAAAAGCAGTCCCACGCCGTAAGGTCTAGAGCCGTAATACTGAGTATTTCCCTGTGCTTTCTGAGCCAGATCCATTGCTGCTTTTGTGATGTTCTGTGGCTTGTCATAAACCATTTTCGAGTATGTAGCCTGTTCCCTCAAGTAGTTGGACAAAACTCTAGCGTCAGAAGCTAAACCGGCCAAGGCAACAGCAAAATGATTATCGATCTTGATTAGCTTCTTTTGGTAGGATCCCAGCTCCTCAGGGTTACGTTTCAGTCCTACAAGAACAACGTGAGTTGATGAACATAATCCTACAGATACAGAGCCCTGTTTGACCGCTTCCGATGCGTACTCCACTTGGAACAAACGCCCCGTCGGAGAGAAGGTGATTGTATCGTTATCGTAGTTATTTCTAAACTGAATGTGTTAGGAATACGGTGATCTTGTAAAGCTTACCATAGTGGCGATGAAGTGGTGTGGGGATGTTGTGCGTTCTGTTCTTATAGCTATCAGATCTATAGAATATTCTATCCGGAAGCTGGACATAGATGGTTTACTTACATTCACTGTAGGTTTTCTGTGCTACGGTTTTACTCGATGGCATGTCGATTTTGACTTTAAAGGCGCCACAACGCCTGAGCGTTCGTCTGATAGTATAGTACAATAAGAACAGTGTGTGTCACTCAATACTGAACAAGAAGAAAGGGCATTTAACGAGCCTATCACGTCCCTGAGTTTCAAAGTCTGCTGTGGAGGCGACTGGCCTTCGGTTGATTGAAAATAGAGAAATAAAGTGTGTCAAGGCAAAGCCGCTCATTCGACTGAACTTGGTAGATTCTCAGCCGATCTAGTACTCCAAATCCAGTCTTGGGATAAACTCACTATAACAAGAAATTCACTTATCCGAGAAACTATTAGCAGTAGCTACGCCGGTCCTCTCATCTTTAGCGGGATTCAAGATATATATATATATTCTTACCGTGCAACATGTTCTTTCAATCTCAATCTCAGAATCCGCTTAAGAAGATCATTTACCTTTCATATGTTCTGGCCATTGGGTTTCTCATGATTGTTATTGGATGCGCACTATACGGGAACTGGCTTCCCATACTCAATGGTATGTCCTCTATATCTTTACATCTAACATCAAGGTATGCTATTTGCCATTTCCCACTTGCCAATAATAGCCACCAAATCACTTACATCACACTACGATGATCTTTTGAGTGACAACATAAAGTGAGTTTGGACTATCCATTGATCAATCTGACAATTTAGCTACACTTTGGACTTTGGGCGATTTTTATCCGCTTTCCTACTTACTACAAGTTTTGGTATGTTACTCAGTACCGTTTTCACTAACTCCAGTGCTTCCCATAGTTTTGCATCATTGCCACATATTGGCGGCTCCAGCCATGTGGTTGACTATAGTGGGTGGTTTTATAGTGTACATGACGATTGTGACGTTCAACATGTTCTTCGACTCTAACGAAGAGAATGAGGAGTTTTGATACAAGGGATATTTGCTGATGGTGGATAACCCTATTTTCATTCAAATGTCAGGCAAATAGAGCTCCCGCCAAGTGGTTTTAAAAGACATTGTGTGTATGCAAAGAGTGTTGAAGAATCTTGCAGTTGAAGTTTATACTATCTGTAAATTCGTTCTCGTGTGCCTCGTTTTTGTGTGCCGATGATGGTAGAGGCGTATTCAAGTGATTATGATCACATGATCTGTAAAATGAAGAATAGTCGAAACATGGCCTACATTTTGAGACTACTCCACCGGTGCTTCAACTTTTAACGTTCATCAATATATTTCAACCACCTAACTTGATGATTTGTCAGGCACTCATAATCTGGTAGCGATGACATATGTTTTGACATCAATTTCAGATGATACAGAAGCATATTCCTTATCGATGAATAAATCGTAAAAAAAGACTTTGATAAGTAATCACAAGCAGAAAATCAATCTCTTTGGAATAACTGAAAATTGAGCCTGTGAAACATTCAGCTGTTGCCCGAGCTAGACTTGGGTAGCAACCTCTCATCACGGCCCGTTCGCTCGAATCAACGTATCGTTACCCAACAATATACTCTTTACGGGGATTGAACTCAGGCACTCCCCCGCATACATAACAGTGTACAGTTACATAATCAGCAAATAGGATGAGTGAGGAATCCCCAAGAGGAATTTTGAGAAACAAAAAGGAGGAGAAACAAAAAGAGTTGGACGAGAAGTTTGATCGCAAAAAAGTTTACGAAAACACACTTCTGAATGCTAAATTGAATGGCGACTTCAAGTCGAGGGGCGACGAAATAAGGGCTCGGATAGCGGAGGAAAAGAAACGCAAGCAGGACGATAAGCCTAAGAGTATCAACATGGATGTTTTGAAGTGGGACGAGGCTAATTTGATTGAAAGCGAAATGAACAAATCTGCCACTATGAAAATTGATGAACCCAAGACACCGTACCAAGGATCTGTTGATCCTAATAGTGAATACTATCGCTCAGATGAGGACGATGATTTCGTTTTGGGAGCAGCAGAGGAACCGTTAGAGGAGCCTTTAGAGGAACCACAAGATGATGAGAATGGAGAAATACATCATGAGCCGCATCAACCGCAAAGTCCAGAACAAGAGCAAAATCCAGAACAAGAAAAGCATAAAAAATTTGAAGAGCTGAGGAAAAAGCATTACCATATGAAGGCATTGCCCTTGAAGAAGCCTGTTGATGCTAGTGACGAGGAGGAATAGAGAATAGGAGGAGGGTGGTTAACTTGATGTGAAATATCCGTTTATTTTGTGGCTGTAATTCAATAAATCTTTTTCTTTTCATCAAACGACAGTTCGCCTGCTCCACTGGTGACCATAATGAGTAGCCCACCAATAATGCTCAGTGTTTGAAAGTACTCGTACCTCAAAAAGTCTCTTCTGCTGTCCGAGTAGCTATACGACCAGTAGTGGTTCACAGCAAAATTGTAAAAAACAAGCAGCACACTGAGGGCAACGGCTGAAAATTTTGCTTTGTATCCCACAGCCACAGATATACAAGAGACAAAACCAAACAGAACTAATAAAAATCTGCCAAAGGACCACGAAGAGTTGAATGCAAAACCAGCAAACAGCAGAACCAACAAAACCCTTCCAGCGAGCAAGAAATACTTTTTGTTATCATGGTACTCCATCATGGGCAAACCAGGCATAGAGAGAGACCTTTTATCTCTCACAATGGAGTCTGAAAATGCCAACACAAGTCCACCCACAACACTTAAATTTCTCAGTAGAAATGAGGGCTCAAAAAATAAGCCATAGATAATGCCCTGAAAGAAAACAACAGTGGCAAGCGCAGCAGATGCAACGCCAGATTGCTTACGTGCGATCAACATTGTAGAGCAAGACAGCATCACCATAACATTGGTCAGAAGGAAAAGCTTCACAAACCAACTCCAGTAGTGTCTGTAGTTCCACAGGTAGAACACCTGGTCATCCCATTGCGTCCAGATCCGGATCGAGTCTTCGTAAAAAGTGGCCACGATAAGGAACCTAGCAATTTGAGGGACATAAGGCTTCAGAAATGCAAGATACGTATCAACAAAATCTTCCACTTGCACGGTAAATGTCTCTATTTTCTGCTCAATTGAAGTGTCCATTCTGACCGGTCCAAATTTACGATCAAATGTGTTCATTATGCGGTGTGAGGATGCATCCTGATTTGGGTGACAATGGTTATTCTATTGCATGCAGAGAAGAGCATCGGTTTCGGGATGAAACTATGGGTTTGATCTATCTATCTTTGACAGCGACAGAGCGAAAGAGATACAATTTGCATATAAGTAGAGGATCAAGATATAATGGTGAGATTTTTTTCGGAAAGTATTGCGGAGAAATGATTTGCTTGAAAATGGCGTCGTCTTGGTGTTAGATGTGAGCACGTTAAAGAATATACTTTTATGGCGGCCCGCAAGCAAAGTCTTATAAAACTTTTATTTAGGGACAACTTTTGACCAACGAATAGTTTCAAGACATTGCCACAGAATATAAAGTAGCAATCCGACAATGTCTGACCTGAAGCATGAACCTCCTGTCATAAAGCTCATGGAAGCTTAATACAGCTAAACTGGAGGACTTGAAGAGGTCCTTGAATCGAGAGAAACAAGTCTGGGTATCTCTGGTAGGTTGAAATCCTGCTGAAGCATGGTTTTTGGAATTCATTGCGCATGATCTAATTTGACTTGGGGAAGATTCACACGAGGATCTTCGATGATAGAGATAATCTCCACCATATCATAGTAGCCGAATGACGCAGCAAGGGTCATACACCTACTCGATTTTCGGCCCAATGTGACATTGAATGATCAAGTTCACCCATGGTCTTCCTCGACTTTTCATATCCAACAAAGGCAGTTGTCCCCTTCAACTTATCTTATAATTTCATTGCGCGAGATTTCCTTCTCCAACACATTGAAGCCATAGTTGAGGCCGTCTCAGCTTTAACACTCACCACTTGGAGCCCAACAACAATGCAGCATCACCAGAGGGCTTTTCCACTTCTTTGTAAACAGCCTTCAATAACCGATCGCTGGTCAATCCTCGGTCTACGAGATAACCCTGAAGCCATTCTTCAATATCCTGATCTTTGGAAGCATCTCCATACGTAGAGAGAGGTATATCACGATACTTTATGCCTGCTTTTTCGATCCAGTCTTTGGAATTGACACCATCGGGCCCAGCAATTTGACCTCCTCCATTGATGCATCCGGCAGGGCAGGCCATTAGTTCCACAAACTGAGACTTGAAAGGATCAGCCAATTCCACATTGGCAGACGGTTTCCCTTTTGCGGCCTCTCGTGCCTTCCGCCGTGCAGCAAGGCTGCTCACCGGTTTGCTCCCGCCCTGCTTAAACTTGCGTACAAGATTCTGTATATTTCTGAACCCATTGACGACAGAGCTCGTGCCAACCACACTATTTGTGGTTGCGTCAAAAAGGCTCAGATTATATATATCAGAGTTTCTCCCCTCTATATGACGGATGACTAAATTATCTCCATCCCCAAGGCTACTTTTCAGGCGAAGAAGATACTGCATTGCGTAGCCACCTGACGAGGATCCCTCGTCATTCAGCCAGGTTTCGGTAGTATCAGGCCAAGACTTTGGAGAGAAAGTATTGTACAGAGAAGGCAAAGAATGAGCATCTTCTCTTATTGAGTCAATGATCGAGTCCACCTCTAAATTTTCATCCTGTAATAATTGAACAAGTTCCTTGGCCGTGATGACGCAATCCACGTCAACACCTTCTTCCGGTCGAGCCGCTTCCAGCTTTTTGTCAAAACACGGCATAATAGAAACGTGGTAAACATCTTGTATGGGCACTTTCAAGTCCTTACTTGTTAAATGCTTCAAAATATTACCCGTTATCTGTTGCGGTGACTTGACACAAGTAATAGAGTCTAGTATATAAGGATGGGTCTTTTCAGCGTAAAGAATCCATCCGGGACATGCAGCTCCAAGAACAGGAGTAGCGGACTTTCTATGTATGACATCTTTTGCTGTGTACATATTGGATATTCTTCTTCCCAGGCCTAGTCCCACCACATACTTAAAGCCCAATCTCTCTACAAACAACTTGAGCAAGAATTTGTCGCACTCCTCGTAGGATAGACTGAAAGCCTGGGCAATGGAGGCTCGACTTTGATGGGATATGCTTGCCACAAAGTGCTTTTGAGAGTTTGCAGGGTCTTTCAAAGAGTTGACAAGCTCTTTGTGGGAATGCTGAGCTACAAGTACTTCCTCCGCAGATGTAATGCATCCGGAACAAGCAAGGCAGTCTGAGAGCGAGATTTGAGCTTGTTGCAATGCGTGCGACTGACCAGTTTCCTTTGTCACTTCAAGAGTTTCACCATGTGAGCCTATTTGGATCTCTGTTTCCGGTTTCATCTCCACCGGCTTGATACATGCCACACCAGGCGAAATGAAATCGTTCAGGTCATCTGCTGATAGAATGGCACTCATCAATTTTAGAGTGATGAAAGCATATATATATATTTCTCATCTGCACCCAATCATATTACCTGCAAGTGTAATCATTAGTAATCTGCGAGCTGACCAGGATGAAACTCTTAGACAATTCTATTCGACTGTTGTTTAACTACATTGTAATGCATGCTTAGTCTAATCGTTTCGATGATGGCAGTTCAAGCAGAGTGAATATATATTCACCTAGGTGTGGATATGTAGAAGCACTCGAGTGTTTTGTAATTGTTCAGTATGCTACAGAATATAGTGCCGAGTCTCAAATACTCAAAACCCTTTTTCGAAGCCTCAGTTTTAGAAAAACTCTTTACCAAAGTCTTCCTATCCACCACATATGGTCTATACATACATTTCTGATGGATGAAAAGGACCATCATGGGCGGTTTGCTTTTAAAAAGCGACTGCCATGACAAGAAAAAGCTCGAATAGACCTTTGGACCATGCGCAAATCACACTTTTGTCGGTTGTAGTTATCAACTCAGCCTTTTGCAGGTTAGAACACCTACTGGAAATACCACTTGTGTGAATTCAACATAAATACATTCAACTATATACATCAATCTACATAGCTTATCGACTCCAGATCCACTACATTTAAAATATCCCTCTGCCTGTCAACTTCCCGCTTCAATTTGGAATAAAACCCGAGACTCTGTTCTGAGCTCTTGAGATCACGCAAGGTTTTCTCTCTCTTCGTCACGTGATCATCTATGATCGACTGGTAGCTGTTCATAATCTCCCGCGACGGGTAGTTGAGAATTACTCTGCACTCTCTGGCAATCCTAGAAGAGTTGTTGTGAACATAGTCGAGTTTCTCGAACTGGTTGGTGAGATTAATAGCCATATTCCGTTGAAATGCAAAGGGCATGTCGTAAGCCAGGTATGGTCCTCCCAAAAGTAAAACTCCTATAGAGGTGGGGACCAGCACGGCTGACCAAAATCTAACAGACATCAAATCTCTCACAGAAACAAATTGCTTGCAAAAGAAAAAGGCCTGGTTCAGCACTTTACCCGAAGAATAGACAGCCAGTGCACTTATCGAGTTTTTGACAATTTGCATAGAGTCACCCTTGATTTGCAACCAAGAAGAGTATCCTTTTGGTCTTGCGATTGAAGTGCCGGGAATGAAAAGGGTGGAGAACTTTTGGAAACTATGCCAGTTGGGATCGAAGAAATCCAAAACGTTTACATTGTCCACGATTCTTGACTTGATGGTGTGGTGCTTTTTCTTAGAGAACATCAGATCCTGTTTAAAGGTTTTGTCTGCCAAAAATTTCTCATCCTCGAGAGCCGCCCTCCCCAGTTTGACAAACTCCTCCACTTTCTCGCTTGTTCTCTGCTTGGCAAACGCTTCAACCTCAGAGACGGTATCGATCACTGTGGTAACCATTACATCTTGAGTCTCTTTTGCATAAGTATATATATCTGCAATCCCTTTATACTCAACGAGCTGATTAGAGTCATTGCCAATTTGAGCGAGAACTTGTCCTATTGTTCTGCGGGAATAGTCGTACATTTCAGAGCAGTGCAACTCTGTCGAGCGTAAAAGAGTTTCGTTTGTCTTTACAGCTTCACCTTTGAATTCCTGAAACTTTGGAGTAAGTTCTTTCAACTGCTCCAACCTCTCTCGATGCGTCTTCTCGCAAATTTGCTGATTTATGCTAAAAAGCTGTGACAAGTCTTTGAGCACTCTGCTTGTGTATGTTTTTGCGGGCAAAAGCTTGGACATGCATCTTTTTCCCAGAATGAATCGCCTCAAAGACGCCTCCAGTCTGTCAAAGTCAGGATCCATAAAGTCGTCGTCATGAATATTTTCGTCATTGTTATCATCATCCCCGTCATCGTCGGAAAAGTCTTCTACAACATTCTCAGAAGACACAAAATGAACAAATTCTCCTGCATCTTTATGAGTGTCAGGAGATAGTTTTTTGACCTGGTCCATAATCCTCTCTTTGCACTTGTTTTTATTCTTGACAGCATCAAACCCGTTGACAACAATAAACATGAGATTTTTTTCGTTGTTAGCTGAAGAAATGAATTCGCGTCCAGAGAGAGTAAAATGATTCTTCGCATCCACCACGAAAACCACCAAGTCAATCTCCTCCTGGCGAGAAAAAACCTGAGTCGTTTGGTAAGAATCCAGGTTGAGCCCTGGAGCATCGATGAGGCAAACGTCAATGACTCCATTCTTCAGTAAACTCTCACCGTGGGGCCGTGAATCGCTGCAATAAACTTTTAGGATGGAGTAAACATCCGACTGGTAAACCAGGTGCTCGAGTTCTTTCAAGGGGAACACGCTGTAAGTGGTTTCGTCTTTGATATTGTACTTATATCCGATTTGAACAGCATGAACCTCTTCCAGTCCGCTGTTTTCTCTCGCATCCACAACTTCGCAGAATACATTCGTACAAGGTTGCTCGTCAGTCGGTAGCACTTTTCGTCTTAGTAAAGCGTTACAAAAAGTGGATTTACCGGAGTTCAGGTCTCCAGTGACAAAAATCTTGGATCGAGTATCATCGATCCGCTCCTTCAAAGACATGAGATGTTTACAGACGTGAGATATCTTATTTTCAAAAAGCGCTCCCAGAGAAGATGGGTCCATGTTTCTCATAACGTTGTTTTGGTCCAACTTCAAGTTGATCTTCAAAACCTCAAACTTGGGCCGTTTGTCTTGCACTGGCGGTGCTACTTTTTTCCCAAAAGAGTTTTGTCTAAAAAGAGCCATTCGAGACTTTTCGCTGAGACAAGAATCAGATTCGTCTAGATCAGTCGGGTAGAAAATAGGCCTTTCGGTATTCTCGGTTTTCAAGTCCCCCAAAATATCAATAGCTGCATTTATCGAACGGTCAAGTTTAACTTTGTAGTCGTTATACTGAAGTTGCTGGACGTTGTAGTTGTTACTTCCGGTTTGCTCCATCTGAGCGGAACACCCTTCTGTTGGCTCACCAACAACAGTAGTGGCATCATCGAGCCCATGCCCTGGAATATAGAGAAGCTGAGGCGGCGAGCCTGTAGTCAAAGTTGATGTATCGTCATCAAAGTCAAGGCGATTCTCCTTCTGCTTGTCCATCGTGAGTGTATGTCGTGTGAAACTCAACCCCACAGATCTGACTAAAAAAAAGTTCTAGAGGAGACGATAAACGTGATTGTAAAGCTTTTTGGAAAGATTTAAAAATATTGTACAAGATGATAAATTGGTATTCATTTAATCCACACAAAATGCTACTAAAGTCAGGTTGAGCCTTGGGAGGCCTTGTTGACAACTTCATGAAATACGCTTGAAGCTTGAATATTTCAATAAGTCAACATAACCATAAATCAAGCTCAAGATATCTTTGAAACAAATCGAAGCAATTAGATCCTGAAATGAATAGAGAAACAAAAAATGAACGCGAGGAGGTTCGAACTCCTGCCTCTTACGAGACTCGAACTTGAGTCGAGCGCCTTAGACCACTCGGCCACACGTCCAGTATGATGACGGGAACGGGGTGGGTCTTTATACTGGTCAGCATATAAATCGAGAATGCCCGCGACTGCAGATGCTTTCAAGTTCAAATTTTGCAAAAGTCACGCTATGGAGTGCAAAAATGACACGAGCACCTTGATCAAAGTGCCTTTTTTTTATAACAGCGGACGGAACTGAAAGTCTTCAGCTCTTCCCTTTGAATGTCGCAAATTGGCTGTCAGACCCATATGTGAACTCAATTACGGACGTTTGATCATTGGTGGCATATTTGACGCCAGAATAGACTGACTTTATTCGAAACAGATCCCGCACATGTTGATAGTTCGAAGAACTGAGTTAGACACTTCCGTATGATCGGACCATGCTCATCCTTGTTTCTTCTTGTAAGAGCTCTTACTCCTAGTATGAGTGCTCGTTGTCAATATTGGTCCCTTTAGTGAATTCTTTTCAATATGAGGCTGCTAAATCGAGGTTATCCGGAGGTGAAGCGGAATATCAATAATGACCATTCCGTCGACCGGGTCATGCATAAGCAAATCGAGTATCTTTCAGTTTGGGCATTTCCCCGATGACACAATATTCCGAATTATGGCTGATGATCTGACGGTCATGTCTGGTTATTTTTATTTATTAATAAAAATAAGAACCGTCTACTCGTGTAACCTTGAATTCTTTGTGGAATTTGATAGGAGTAATTCTGTCGAATACATTCTTAGGGAAACTAGTTTCTACTTTCCTTTCCTCGTTGATCAGTTTGAATGCCGTAAGATTCAGACCTAACTTCTGCAGGAAAAGCCCAGGCTCAGCATTTCACCTTGGCATGAGTTGCCAAGGATCGAGTGATGAGTGGTGACCTTTTCGGGTTTCCGCGAGGGTAAGTGAAACTTTGAATGGCGCTGGTTTTCTTATATACAACTCATCTTGAGGACTTTGAGAATTGTAATGCTGCAGGTTTGAACTCAAATTTGGGTGCTTCTGTTGAGGGATGCCTTGGGTGACGAATGCCCTTAATATACGATCAGACTCGTCGGATACCGAGAGCACGATTAATGATGAGCGAAGGTATGATGTTTTTCTCCATAAGGCAATCGTTGGCGGGTTGCAGTTTCGTATGGTGAAGTTTGGCAGGAGAAATCGGCCGAAAAAGAGATCAGCCGACTTTCGTCAAATCGGATACGTAAATTGATTGACTTCAGAGAAATGAAAAAAAAATTCTGAGAAGTTCTTTTGAACGCGAGGAGGTTCGAACTCCTGCCTCTTACGAGATTCGAACTTGAGTCGAACGCCTTAGACCACTCGGCCACACGTCCAGTCCCAGTATGGAGGCACCACTTTTGACCGGACTATAAGGGGCATTGTATTACACAGATTTGCGTGCGCATTAAAGTTTTGCTCGCTCATGTAATTTTTCAAAGCACATAATATATGCCGATTATAAAATGGTGCGTATGTGAGAGGAAACATAAAAAAAAAAAAGGAAATCTAATTTTCAGGCTCAATTTTGAGGAACATAATAAATTGAGTTTAATTGTGGAATGTGAAAAAATGGAGAGATTTTGTAGTTCAAGACCTCTGAGAATTCTTTCGATTTGAACTTTCAAGTGCAGGCTCAAATATTTATACATCTTTTAAGAGATGACGACTGTTAATTCGTTTCGTCCCTTCCCTCTCACAGACTTTAAGCTAGGATGTGAGATTCTGCGGTTCATTATATATTATACATAGTAGTATCTCTAGAAAATCAAAAAGTTGATCAAGCCTAAAACATGCAGACAGCACACCATGGAATTTTCATAGACAATCAATGATTGCGTAAATGTTCGGTGCCAACGCCAGAGGTGTTCTTGTTAGTGCATTGTTCTTTTTTGACCGTCACTGGATATGAGTGGATCATTTCCAAGCAGATGAAGCAACCTTTTTGGACAAGGTTATATACCTATAAAAAGTGAAAACACCCCACAAATTAAAATAATCCTCTTCCAGCTTTCGATTATCTCAAAAAAAAAAAAATGTCCACAAACAGTCACTAGTTGTCAGAATTGAAATCACCTTTATCAAGTCCCATAACCGTTTCCATGAACGTCAAGAATTGAAAGATTGGTGACTCCGATACATACGAAAAAATCCACTTCTCATTTCGCACTCAAAAAGTTTTCCAGATGTCTTTTAGAAAAAGAGGTGAGATCATCAACCGACCCATTTCCACAAGTGCTGCGCAGAACAGGCGAATTCCCATTAATAGATCGCCTGCAGCTTTGGGTAGAGTGCCTGCGACCCTGGCAAAGCCTCGTGTGGAGAATCCCACCAACCATCCTGGAACCAAGCCATCGGTCATAACATCGCATCTGACCACTTCTACAGGATCACAAGACCTGGACAAGCTTCTTGTACATCAGGGGATCCCGCTAGGTACTTCATTGTTGATTGAAGAGAATGGTACTACAGACTTTGCGTCTACGCTAATAAAACTCGCAGCCTCTCAAGGGTTGGTACACAATAGACTTGATTCAAGAGCTCCCAATACTCACCTGATTGTCGTGGGCTGTGATGAAAACTGGGCCCATACTTTGCCTGGTCTATATAAAAGCTCATCCAAAAGAAGAGTGGCCAAACCTGAGACAAACAGTAATCTGAAAATTGCATGGAGATATGGATTAAAAGATAAAGAAACACCTCAAAATGCAATCAATAACTACCCCAACTATACAGCTCAGTTTGATATCACTTCTACGATGGTTCCCGCTCCCTCTGCTCAAGAGATAACCTTCATCAAAGGACCAGCTATCATAGAGCAGCTAGAGGAGATTGTTCGGGTCAACGACAAAAAAGTCATTCGAGTGCTCATTCCCTCGTTTTTGAACCCATTTGCGTATCAGTGCGACCAGTCGGAGAGTATAAAGTTAGGGCTCCGTCTAAGATCATTTCTCAAGAAACATCCCCGCGTCGTGCTGATCGCATCCATAAGTCTGGATCTTTTTCCTCGCAGCTTGAGTCCTGCAGTCGCCAGTCTAGAACATATCTTTGACTCCACGATAGAGCTCAAGCCGTTTGAACCAGAATTGTATGCGTTGTTGGAGAGGACTTTTAAGAATCAGCCTGCAAAAGTGAAGCACGGCTTCATCAATGTGAGAAAACTACCTCTCCTATCGGAGTTGGGGCTGAATGCTGTTACAGAGAACGAGTACAGTTTCAAAAATGGACGTAAAAACTTTGAGATTGAGGAGTGGTCTATTCCGGTAGATGAAATCGAAGAGGAGGAGAGTAAAATTGATTTCTAAACTCAAGAAAATTCGCTAATCCAGTACTGGCGCAAAGGTGGGTGTGTGCTTCCGATGTGGGTAATCTTTTCAACCTCTTGTTGAGTGAGCTGGAAGTCAAAGATGTCTACGTATTCCCTCATTCTCGACTCTTTTGACGTGGTCGTAATCGGTACGATCCCCAGCTGAAGAACCCATTTCAGCAAGATCTGGCAGCCCGTTTTACCATACTTGTGCGATAACTCATCTAAAAACTTGTTTAGCTCATATGAAGCTTTAACCGATGGGTCGCCTTTGTAAAGCGGTGCCAATGGAGAGTACGCTTCAATCAGTATGTTATTGGCCTGGCAGAATTCCACAACTCCAGGCGTTTGGTCTTGCAGAAAAGCATTGAACTCGATTTGATTCACAGCAGGTTTGATCTCTGCTCCTTCAATGATTTCTTTCAAGTGGTCTACAGCAAAATTGGATACCCCAATATGTTTAGCCAACCCTTCCTTTTGAATCTGCTCCATGAATTTCCATGCGCCTTTTCTATCGAACCCGTGCACGTCTTGTTTGATAAAGGGGGCATGGAGTAAATACAGGTCTACATACTTTAATTTATTCTTACCGAGAGCCACCTTGAGTGCTTCATAAGGGTTAGCTTCTTTGGACCTGGCCTTATAGGTCGAGTCACCGGCAAAGTACTTGTTGGTGATCCAGAATTTGTCCCTGTTATCGTTGATTTTGCATTTTTCCACCACTGACCCAATTTCAAGGTCGGTATTGTACACCTCAGCTCCGTCAATGTGGACCAAGCCGGTTTCCACGGCTTTCACCATCGTGGAGATGAGATTGTCGTCAATAGTGTCGTTGCCATATTTGAACCATTTGGTTCCTGTTCCGAACCCGACTGCGGGAATTCCGATTTCTCCGATACGAGGTAGCATTGAGTTGAATTCTTGGGGGAACCTGATTCTTTATGTAAGAGATTAGTAATCCAATTGTGGCTCATGCATGGCGGATGCACAAATATGCAAGATCGGAGCTTTCTTAGATTATGTTTGTCAGTGCTCTTACAGATAATGAGATAAGCTAGAAAGAGAACCAAAAAACACACGCATTCCGTATATGTTTGCACTACCTGGTAAGAAGACAATTGTGAACATGGCACTACACATTTAAGAAAGCCTCCACTCTTAAAAAATCACGTTGTAGAACATTGCGAGTATTGCCATAGTATATTAATAGACCATATGTTGGCCGCAATACATCTGTTTTACTTTTGGAGAATAATCTTGACCTCTTCTCTTGGTGTAGCAATCTCTCATGTCTCCATCTCGTCTACACCTTATACATTCATTACTGCCTCGCGTTTTCCTTTGTCAGTGAGGCAAGAATTTACGGTGAGAGCCTTCAAACCTCCACATTCGAAGAGTGAATGAGCTTTACCCTAATTCCGTTTTCATTTTAAACAACGTTACCTCATACCTCAGACATTATTCGACATAATTGAGAAGGGAACTGTGATTTCTATATCGCACTTCTATAGAACAATATACTACTCATCACTTTTCTCTTCATCCTTCTCCTTTGACTCTTCACTCTCCTTTGACTTTTCACCCTCCTCCTTCGTCTCTTCACTCTTCTCAAAGATCTGCTGCAAGTTGAACTTGAAAAACTTTTCGTAAATCGCTCCGTCAACAACTGACATCCCTACGTTGTTTTTGAAGCACTCTATCAAAATCAGCTTGTCAGGTTTCTTCAAATCCACGGTATGTGGCTCCCCGACTTCAGCAGCTACACACTTGATGATATCCATTTTATCAATCGTGGCAAAGTTTCTGCGATTTATGTTGATAGCAAATTTCAATGGGGTTTCTCTGTTATCGAAATGAGGCGACAGCACCCGTTGAGCCAATTTTTTTATCTCCTCCATACTAGCAGAACAAGAAGAGTCGATAGGGGTCAACTTTTGAGTGAATCGCGTATTTTTACGTTTGAGATTCAGGCTCTGTATGAAACTAGTGACAAAGTCCGAGGGCACAATCGGTTTCTTTGTCTTGAGAAATACAAAACAATCTGCGCCTAATGGGATGCTCGAAATAGAACCAGCTTCTTTTGAGTTTTTCAGCTGACCCACTTCGCGCTGAATCTGCTGCTCTACACTCAAACTCTCATCCTCAGATTGGTTTTCCTCTGCTGAATACATCTCTTTAGCTTTCTCATCGAACAAGACTTTGAGCTCCTTGGCACAATTTTGCTCTCTGTTTCTATTACATGTGGCGTAGATGCCGTACTGACCGGGCTCTACTATGCCTGAGGAGACTTTATACTTTTTTTTGGAAGATCCGCCGTTTGTAGTTTTTCTCTTCATTGTGAGCGCATCCAGACATTTTTCACTTTCTTCTTGGGGTCTTATTTCCAAAAGACTGCTCAGATATGTGTTTCTTGGAATGCGGTCAAGCAGTCGAGCATAAATTATCTTATCAGCTACACAAAAGGTGTAGGCGTAAACATGAATCTTCAAATAGGCGAGCCTCACTCGATTATCAATCAGTGTGGGCTCAGTATCGTGAAGTGTAGCGTGCCAACATGCAGTTCAGGCAAATAAATCAGTGAGGGTTATTAGGATTTATGCAAAAAGCACTTCTCATAGCAGGAGATGAGTAAGGCAAGTCATGACTGACACTGATGAGACTTTGGTCATGAAAACATTACTTAAAAACTGCTATATTCCAATAAAGGGATTCATCGCAAAAAGAATATTACAGATCAGAGTGGCATTCCATACGCCTATTTGTATATCAGCCACTGCTCTACTTTCTTAGTTTGCGATGCATCAAGAAAGAGAGCATTGTAGAACGTGACGAATCTGCCATATATTTGAGTGCAAAACGAAGATCATGAACCGGCAAATCCTACGATACACATCTTCTGCTGCCAGATACACGCCTCAGGATCCTCTTGCGTACCCTTCTTCCCGAAATGAGATACAAGAGAGGGTAGACAAGCTGAAGGCACAAATTCAAGAGGCGAGTGCTGAGCGACCCCAGCAGCCAAAAGGTCCATCTTTGGGCAATTTCAAATCTGCCATGTTTAAATTTATTCTTCTCTCTTCAACAGTCTACTGGGGACTTCAATGGGCGTGGTACTCTTTGGATAATGAGGCTTTTCAGAAGGAGAATGCCGAAACGGTGAGTGAGTATCGAAGATTGATTCAAGCAGAATTGGATAGAAAGGAATCTAAGAGATGGTTTCAATTTTGGAAATAATAACTCAAACGCCTTTATTCACGCAAATTATAATTTGTCAGGGCCAACGAGAAAATGTGAAGATGTCATATCTCTGAGTTATATTCAGCCAAAGCACGTGGTAAAGCCGAATGGTTCCAAATTCGGGACCTCCGTGGTTAAGGCTTTATCCCTTTGGCCCACCGCGCTGACACATGGGTGAAGCAAATTGAAGAAAATCTCCGCTATTCAAAAGAGGAACCGAGAGGGATGCAACTCGAAGGTTCTGCTTCACATTTACTCAATTCCACTTTGTTGCGGCACCTAAGAGGAGGTTGGTATTCGATGAGCTGAACTCGGAGATGGAGAGCAAGAATCAATATAAATGTACATAGCATCGCCATAAAGGCAACATTTCTCGGTGATATCAACAACTCATGATAGCTTATGAAAAGTTTTCAAATTTGAGCTCTCTTTGGCTCATCCCCTCAGCCTTCAAAAGGCATACCATTCAATCTATGGCTGTTGATGAACCCATTCGCTCCCTTTGGCAGATGTGATACTCCTACCAGCTGAGTCTACCGTGTTTGCTTTTGATGCAATTCTATAATGTTTCTGTGCATCCAGGCATGTTCTCTTCTGCACAAATACAATCCCCTTTTCACATAGCACATAGAAGAAATTTCACCTGAAAAAAAGCTTTATTCCACCCTCTTTATCCACAAGATACAAGTACTCCTTCTCTGCAACTTTTTCGGCTGAATCACACGGTCCTTTTGAAATAGTGAGAGTTCCTGTGACATCCTGTGCTCTTCCAGTCTCCAAAGGCCGCACATTGAGGATCAGGCTGCTTCTATGGAGAAGCTTACAAACGATATCTGTGTTTTTCCTCACAAACTCATTCTCAGACCCGGCTAAATCAATCAACTCGTCTTGTATAGAAAAGTTTAGGAAAACATGAGATTTCTGATTCAGTTTATGCAGGAAAGCAATGGGGGCCAAAGAGTCATCTGGGTTTATCTGCCATAACAAGTCGATCCCCTCTATAATTACGCACTTGTATTTCCGTGACATTTCAAGTACCATTTCATAAACTTCATTAGTAGGTTTACTCAAAAACTCATGCAATCCCGAAACAAATTTGAAATTCTGGCAGTTGACGCATTCTTCACCACTGAAGTTTAGCCCAACGAATTTCTTCCACTGTTTTGCATAAAACTCGATATCCTGCGTAAGAGATATAAACAGAACGCTAGACCTGGGGTTGTCCAGTGAGTAGGCAGTAGCTTTATTACTATTGATTGAAACCTTTCCCACAAGTAAATCTTCTAGAATGGAGCTC
This sequence comes from Citeromyces matritensis, assembly GCA_030570875.1. Taxonomy (NCBI): domain Eukaryota; kingdom Fungi; phylum Ascomycota; class Pichiomycetes; order Pichiales; family Pichiaceae; genus Citeromyces; species Citeromyces matritensis. The sequence continues at coordinate 33,768 of JAJLWQ010000095.1, forward strand.
AATAGCCACGCTGACGAGGTGCCTTGTCTGTGTGTAATTGCGGTGAGGGATGAACTCGACTCAAGAACTTTTTGAGAGATGACAGAGTTGTCAGCGTAGAATTGAAGGTCTTGTAGCTGTGACATGGATTGTTTTTTTTTTGCACTCAACTCTTTTGATCTCATCGTTTGAACTACGCCGTTCTTATATAAATCCCATTCTCTTTCGCTTCGATAGGACGGTAAATCTATACTTTTCCCCATCAAGCGTCAAGGCTGGCAGCACTCCTAAAGATGTGCACTTTCTCCCTTTCAATTCAATCTGATTTCTTCTTGAACTTGAGGCTTTATATGGTTATTAAAGAAGTGATCTAACAATTGGTCTTAGAGTCCAATCTCTAGGCAGGAAGACTGACTGAATAGGGACGAACAGAATGTGAACATATGGGCAGGAGATTTAAACAAAAACATGCATCTGTGCGTGGAGAGCCAAAGCGACATTTGTGGCAGCTGAACAAATTGACACAATATGTAGCCGAAAAAGCACAAGTGAGTGGCTGTTCAGAAAAAAAAATCAGATAACTCTAGTCAACACAGAACTAAACATTCATTCTCAGAGTGTGAAAAATATCTGGAGAAGCGAAGATCAAGGTCTCTGAGATTTGTCAAGCCATGAAGTAGATGCGTATGCATAATCTCTCTGAACGCTCCAAGATCTGAGCAGATTATGGCTGTTTTTCCGCTGTGTGTCATTACCAAAGTATAGATCACCAGCGAATTTCATCCTAGAACCAGAATTCCTGAGACAAACTCTTCGATCTTTCACTTCTATGCGTCGAGAAGCGGCTTTTGTATGAGATCGGAAACCACAATTGACTCAAAAATTCGCAGATGGTTAGCTGGTGCATTTGACAAAGTCTTCATTTTCGAATTTTTCAAATGCTTACTACTCACAAATTCATCCTCCAACGACTCGAACTTACGCTCATAACCACTCACTACACGACCTTTTTTTTTTTTTCTTCACCAACATGTCTTTGCCAGCACTTTCAGGAAGCGAGGGATTCACCGGATTCAAGTCATACTCCAAGCCCACAAACAGGCCGATTGAGCCTGTAGGGAGATACTTTCTAGCCCATGCTTTGAGATCCCTAAGAGGACACACCTGGTCCGAGTACGAGAAAATTGAAGCTT
>JAJLWQ010000096.1:0-12194 GCA_030570875.1 Citeromyces matritensis
TCACTTTCTGTTTCGCTGCTGTTCTTTACAGTGCCGTCACAATTGGAAAGAATCGTAGGGTATGCGTGTGGCGGATTCATCGGGTTGGATTTGTTTCTCGTGCTAGTAATTCCACGTCTTCGTAGTCAGTTTATAGGATTTGGGTTCGTGACGTTATTGTGGACCCTTTTCGTGATGCTTTTTGGATCTCTTTCTGACTATTTGGTGGAAAAAGCCAAAATTCACGAAGAGATAAGATTGACGGGACGTCCTGAAAATCGTAGAACAGGATTTGAGTATTTTGCCATTATAGTGAGAACTACAGGTAAAGTACTCGTTTTGTTTCTTGTGTTTTTATTGAGTCTCAACTTTTACTTCCATGCGTTTGACGCAAGGATCAAACCATGGGGGGAGCTGGTAACTGTGAGGGATAATTATCGTATCCATATAGCATGTTACGGAGACGTTCATAACGCAACCGATAATGATCCCGTCATATTGGTTGAAGGCGGACAGTACACCTCGGTTGAAGATTTTTCCTCCTGGATCGAAGAGCTCTATCACTTGGGCAGAATCTCGAAAATGTGTATTTATGATCGTCCAGGTTTTGGCTTCAGTGACTCTGTTCCTTCACCCAGTTCAATAGGAACAAACGTTGATCTCTTGTATGATGCTTTAGCAAAGAAAGATATCTCTGGTCCATTCCTCCTTGTTGGTTATGATATCGGAGGTTTGTATTCTCGCGTGTTTGCTTCTAAGCATCTGCCTCAGATCCACTCCTTGCTGCTGGTGGATGCGTGGTCCGAGAACCTTCTCAAGATCAACCCTTTTGCAGGGGGAAATGACGGCAACAAAAAGCGTTGGGAGAATTTGCATAGCGTTATAGGTATTAGGCAGATGAATAGGCGACTTGGGCTGAGGCTGTGGATTCGGGGAATCCTGTCGCCCTTCCGCCAAACCTTTTTGAAGAACTGGATTCTTCACAAGCACGGCTCTAATGATAGGCTTATAGGAGATGAGATGCGTTATCAGCCTCGCTTTATAAGAGCCAAATTGCAAGAACTCACTAGCGCAAATCTCTTTTCGCACGGTGAAGTTATTGACTCGAATTTAAACCTCAACCAGTTGCCCATATCAGTTGTGAGCTCAAATTTTATGATCAAAAGATCTTCTAATTGGGGAAAGTGGCAAAGGGATCTTACCAAGATAAGCACCAAAACCACAGAGTGGGTTGTCAGCGATGGTGGGCACGATCTGTGGAATACTCCAAAGTCGAAAACCGATCTGCAAAATGTATTGTTAAGAATGCTGGGTGAGAAGGTGTAGCCTAAGGCAATAGCTGTAACTGTATAGGAAAGAAATTGTTGAAGTAATCTTGCATGTTTGTCTATGTTCATTGCTTGTGTTTTATTTTTCCGCGTTGCGTAACGTTTCTCGTAAATGGATTCTAGAGCTCATCATCAGGAAGGTTTTGCATGGCTGACAATAAAAAGTCTGACTTTGGTCAACTTAGAACTATAATGACACGTTGACTTGGGCATTCCTTTCTGTTTAAAAATAAGAAAGTCTTATCGAGAATCCATAAAGGGTTAAAACTTCAATTCAAGTTCCTCTAGAAACTTTTCGTTCTTTCGGATCCTCTTCATGAAAGAGGAACCTTATTTGAAAGAACGATTAAAAGAGATTAATCGCTTGACAAGCATAATGACCTTTGAATCCCTATCAGACCCAGCTAATTGTTACATCGCGTGATATTTCCTTCTCTTTTCTCGCTTGACTCAAAGTATCGCTCATTGCTGTTTGGGTCATTAAGAGTTGAATATTCATTTCACCACTCTTTTTACCGACTGAAAGGTCATTTTGTTTCTTTCTTTCGATTACATCTTTTTTTCTGACAGGAACATTTAATACTAAAAATTAATCATTTAGTACAAACAGCCAAGTTAGCAAGAAAAGAATTGGGGTGGTTCAGTAAGCCAAGGCTTGTATCGACGAGCCAAAGACTTTTAAAGAAAGTGAAGCCAGGAACTCCATGCACTAGATCGCGAGATCAAGGAGGTTTCGATCTTGCTGAACTATCTGGGCGTTATAACGAGAAAAGTGTGGTTATTTTAATGGAGGCCGATTGGGATTTGATCAAAAATACACTGACCCTATAAAGTATTCGCAGCCCAAACATCCTCACACCAATTTGTGGGGTAATTAAACAAGCCCCTCAAGATGCTGGCATCTCTGTTTGGCTGGGCCACTTTTGGCGTAACGGTTAGACTGTACCAACAGGGAATGAGAAAGCTTCCCTTTGCATACTACCCTATGGGATACATTTACTCTGCTGGATTCTGGGTAGGAATTGGCTATTTATTTGAAAACTGGAAGGAGAATAACGATCGGCTGTTGGATAGAAGAATCGAGAACCTTCACAAAATGCGGAACCAAAATGTGGATGAACTGGCAGACTGATGATTGTTATTGGGTTTATATTTATCTAGGATTGATAGAAAATGTCGTTATCAACCATTTTTATTCGAAGAATCTGATAGAAACTGTCGTTCTCAACCACTTCTGACGAATACTGAAAAAATTGAATGCTGTACGAAGAAATGTCTTCCATGGCTCACATAGCAGCGATGTTTTGAAGCCGCCTATTTAGTATTCTCTCTTTGGCTCATTTGCAAGCTGGATCATCCAGCACCTGTAGAACCATAAAGCCTTCTTTACGCGATTTTAAAAATAGCCGCGACAAGGCACATTCTCGATGTAATCGATCAAGATTCTACGTTTTGAAAATATTCATTGAAATGCAACTTGAAGAGTTGCGCACTTATATTGATCCAAGTTTCCTGAGCAACACATAAAAATCGCCTCGACAAAATTCGTTTAAAGCGATTTCATCGTTACGTAAATTCAAGATCCTCCTACTCATCTCCTTCTTCCTCCTCATCGTCACTTCTATCACTTTCCTCGGAGGAGTCGCTCGCATCGCTTGCACCGCTTCCCTCACTTTCGTTGCCGAACTGATAATTTTCATCCTCCGAGTCGTCAGACTCTTCACCCACAATATTTCCACCACCGGGCACCATTTTCGCAGCTTCTAACAGAGCGCCAGAATGTTCGTTGTTCTTCATTTTGTTTTTCGCCTTCAACTCCTCCGTCATGGAATTGTCTCTGAAATCTTTGGTCTTGACATACCGATCAATCTTTTCATATTCCTTTTGATCAATCATGGAAAACTCGCATTTTTCGCCATTCTGGAGAACTAGCGTAATGCTGAAAGTGATTCTGGTAATGGAAGAATAAAGTATACTCTCTATTGCCTGAGCATGGAACAGCAGTATGGGCTTTCTGAACCCAAAAATTACATGATTGGGCAGAAAGTAGAGTAAACCCTCTTTGGACTTTTGGTACGCCTCCACCACAAATGGTTTAAAAGCGTTGAAATCATAGTAATCAAGCAGCTCGAACCCCATGATGGCACATTGTCTGCGGAGGTACATTGCTAGAGTCATATTGGAGGCATCCAGCACTGGTTTCAAAAGCTCGGTCAGAGAGTCCTGATTATATTGGATGAGGATAGGGTCATTTTTATCATTAGTAGGCTTCTTGGTGAATATCAACAGATAACGCAAGTTTTTCTTTTCCGGAACAGGCAAGAGAGCGGCAAAAGTGATGTTTTCTTGACTTAGATCGTCAATGACAACTTCTGGATCTGAATCGATGGATTTCGATAGAGCCATCATCGATTTATTTCCATCACTCGACACAGCAAAAACGAGGTTTAGCTTTTTCCTGATGGGGGACTGAACGGAGAGATCAGGAATTTGCAGCACAATGTGACATCCTTTCAGAGTGGGCTTTTCAATCTTTCGTCTCTTTTGAGTGTCCTCTATCTGAAGATGATTATAGAGCGCCTCGAACACTGAAGTGCTCTTTGGGTTTGATCCTTTCTGTTAGTCGAATGGTAATGGTGACATACGCGTTATTTCGAGGATTTTATCTCTCAATTCGGCGGGAAGTTGATCGAGAAAGGACATCAAGGTGACTATATATAGATATATATATGCTAAAAACGCGACTTCTTTACAGTCTGCTACGAGTGATGGAGTGAAGATGATGCTCTATTTGTTGTTGCTGTGATGTTTTATGGTCGATAGAACCACAACAGGACTTGATCAACCGAGCTCTCTGTTACAATGAGGCTGAAGGCGCTCAATTAGGACGTTTCAGCAGACGGAGGAAGGGCTTGGATTTTGGTATCCTTCATGGTGTGGGAACTACGGTTCTTTCAATTCAAGGTATCTGACACATGACCTCGTTTGCTGGACTTGGGAGATCATGACATGGTTGCGTTTCATGGCAGTGATCGGGAGCACCATCTTTATATTGTCGAAGAATCGCACACGGTCATGTGAACTAGAAAAGAGCAACCTCATATTATCAATTAAAGGATCATTCAGTTACTGCAAAGAGAAGATTGAACACGATCCGAGTATCTCAAGGGAGAGATAAAATCTAAAGTTTAAGGTTTCAGATGTCAAAATTCGTGGCATAAAACAATATGTATGGATGTTTCTGTCGATCAAGCTACTCGGTGCTACGTTCTGTGATTCTCAACTCAACTTGTCCTACTTATTCTGCTACTATTTGATCCAATAAGTAGATTGTTGACTGCCCAGGCTCACTTCGCGGAACTCATACAAGTTCTTGCCTTTCAGAAAAAAAGGTTGGTAAACCAAGAACTGTTAAAAAATCAAAGTAACCTGAGCAGGGAACTTGAGATCTTTTCAGAGAATTAGAAGGTCTAGTCTACAAAGTTGGATATCGGCCGATGGTTGTTGTTAGGCCCAATGGAGAAAAAAAAAGGCTCAACATCTGTTGAAGGAGAGCCAACTCTTTTTCCAACGTATACACAGTGTCAAAATGAGGCCCCTCCACTAGCGAAGCCAAATCCACTGCAATATTAAACTGTTATCGTCGCTAAAGAATTGGATTTTAGATTGTCACCACTGCTCGAAATCGCCGCATGATAACAACGCCGTCATTGGCTTACATTCGAAGTATGACCTAAACGATTTCCAATCTATTGGATGCGAATCGGTGCCCTTTTTGATATAAATGGCTATTTGAAAAAGGCCATCGAGATCCGAGTCGAACAGACGAAGCGGTTATCCTCTTCTATCCGTTGCAGTTCCAATTTGCATATACAGAGTGAAGTTATCTTGGAAACAACTGGTTAGGTGAGCACCTCTCTAGAAGCATGCAGCACCAGGAGCTCTGGTTTATAGTATCGAGAAGGATCTTGGAGAAGCTACGGAGCTCAACACCCCAAGAAAAGACCCTCTTTGAAACGTCAGACTTGCTACAGCTACTTGACGCCTTCATTGTCTGTGACAAACAGTATGAGCTGCGTAGGCAGTTCAGCACCATGGCGAGCAATTTGACCTCAAACATACAAAACTTGACGTTCCTGCCTTCAATCAAACACCCGGCACTCACCCTTCAGATACTTTCTTTGAGATTTAAAGAAACCACCCAATACATCTTTTGATGACTTCTTCAGATGCTTGAAATTGCACATCTCTTCACGAGTGCTCGTGCAGCTTACCAAGCCCCCGCAAGAAGTTTTCAGCGAGCCGAAAAAACTGATCTGTCCTGGTCTTACTATATCTATGCCGCGTTTTAAATCTAAAGCTGATTTTATGTCATTTAAACAAACAATAGGGAACAACTTTCGAATCGTGTGCGCACTAATTAGTTTTTTTTTTTTTTTTTTTTTATATTCTCTAGTACTCACCATGAAGCTAGACATCACATCAATGAGGTACCTAACCAAGGACGATTTTAAAGTCCTTGGTGCGGTAGAGAATGGGTCAAAGACCCACGAAGTGGTTCCCACAACACTCATCCACAACCTTTCCGGACTACGATCAATGTCTGGAACTCAAAGAGCCATCTCTGATCTGGCTAGGCTTTCGCTCATTTCAAAAGTACGCAATACCAAGTACGACGGGTATCGGCTTACGTATAACGGGTTTGACTACGTAGCCTTAAAAGGTCTTGTGAATCACGGGGTCATAAAATCATTAGGCTCAACAATTGGTGTAGGAAAGGAATCGGATATATATACCACTGAAGATATGGACGGTAATCAAAAGGTTTTAAAAATTCATCGTCTGGGAAGAATTTCGTTTAGGACGGTGAAGAATAAGAGAGACTATCTAAAGAATAGTCAAAACGGCAGCTGGATGTTTCTCTCACAGCTTGCTGCTGAAAAGGAGTACAACTTTCTCTCTAGCTTGTATCTAAATGGGTTCAACGTTCCGCAGCCCTTTGATACTTCTCGGCATCAAGTCCTTATGGAGTGGATCCCTGGTTTCCCTATGAGACAGTTGAAAGAGTATAAAGATTGTGCTAGACTTTACAGTGATCTCATGAAGTTTATAGTGAAGCTGGCCAACTACGGTTTGATCCACTGTGATTTCAATGAGTTTAATATCATCATCACAGAGAAGGAGCCCAAATTTGTGGTTATAGATTTCCCACAGTGTATATCGATTGAGCATCCAGATGCAGAAGAGTATTTCCAGCGAGACGTTGACTGCATACGCCGTTTTTTCAAAAAGAAGCTCGGGTACGAGCCCGTCCCGGACAAGGCAATGGTTGACACTGACGGATTCGGTAACGGGTTCCGCTACGCTTATCCTTTGTTTCAAAGGGATGTTGTTCGCTGCTGCGATCTTGATAAGCAGCTTCAAGCGTCTGGGTATTCTAAGAATTTGAAAAGAACGGCATTAGAGTTGGAAGATGCAATGCAGGCTATGAGAATCCGTGCAGATAATGCATCAGATGAAGAAGCGGAGGAGTCTGAAGAAGGGGAAGAGTTGGAGTCTCAAGATGAGTCTCAAGATGAGTATGAATCTCTGGATGAAGTGGAAACTTCTGAATCAGACGAGTCTGAACATGGATCGGACGATGAGAAAATCATCGCGGCTATTTCGAATGGCGATGAAAGGTTGAAAGTGGACAAAATGGGTAACTATTACTTGGAAGAGTGATTTCAAGGAACATGGACCTCTGAGCACTCTTTGCTCTTTTGGTTTGTCAACAGTACATTCGGCAAGTGTCACGATTGTCGCAATCGTGAGAAAATAGTAGCTACAAAACGTTCTGTATAGGAAAGTCACAGAAAAAAGAGCTTACTATGCGCAATGTTTGATATAGCGTAGCGAAATCAAAGTCAATCGAAGTTTCTTTGTTGCACAAGAATTGTGTGTCTCCTCTTCTAGCATGCCAGCTCTTGGTAATCATCAGATGAAAAGTTTGACAAGCGTCAAGGTTCTTGACCAGACAGAGTTTAGACGGTGTATAAAAATTCGATCACTATCCATAAGTTCTCATTTATTTTTGATAAGATATTGGACTTGATTTTTAGCCTTGATCGAAAACTAAAGGCAATCCGAAAGGATTTCATCAACAAATAACGCGCATGGAGCATTATGTAGTTATCCATTTAACATACTCCATTCAATCGTCTAGACTTACTCTACATATGGTCAACAAGAATACTCTATGCCGTCTTGAGATCCTTGATTTCCAAAGCACCACCCCATGTTTTTTCTTTTCCTCATAAGTCCCATCTGATCGACTCATCACCCGCCTCCTCTTTCCCGACTAGATTTCCCTTGAAGTCCATGTGCTTGATAAAATTTCCTGGTTCAATTCCTCACTGACTTCTCCCTCTGAGGACACCTGCTTGCTTTCTTCAACCGAAACAACCTCTTTATCAGATCGAGGTCTCTCTCCCAAGCACGAAGAGTCAAAGCCTCTTGCCGCAAATATTTTATCACGCGTAAAAGTGGAGTGCTCTTGTCTCTCCAAATCTTCTGTCTCCTTGAAACCCTTTTTATTTCATTTATCGGAGTTCTTTCTAAACTCGCATATTATATAACTCTAACGTATTATGTTCAAGTCTGGCCTAAAATTCAGCACTTTTTCAAATCATTTTTGTAAAAAATCAACCTGGACTAGTGGGTTGTAGTTCATTATGTTAGGGCACGCCATATAAAGCCATTAAACACAGGAATTGCAATTATAAACCTTTGCCATGTACATCCCAAGATTGATGGGAAAAGTCTGACTGTTCTCAGAACCAAGGCTGGACATGCTGTTTAAAAACACGGATAAAAAATGACAGAGCATATTTTTCCGGTCCTTTAAAGATGTTCAATCATCTTCCTTTCGGCCACAAGCACTTCACTATCCAGAACCTCGAAAGCGAAAGAGGCAGACTTTAATACACAGCTCAAAGTGGTAACGTACGCCTTGTTCCCAGTTACCACTAAAACTCATGCGATCTCATATTAAAGATTTATCAGTTTATTATCAATCAATTTACAATTTTTCAGTACCCGCCGGACACCGACAGCACAAAAAAAAGAAAAAGGACAAGCAAAAGCTAAGAAACTATTCCAAGGGACCAAGGTGTTTGGATGCGCTACACATCCTTACATACGTTTTTGGCAGAGGAATGTCTCAGCCTCTTCGTCGCAACAAGTTCTTTTTCACCAATAAACACCGAAAGGTACCGAAAAAACAATCTTACATTAGCTCTTCCGCTTCGCTCCAGAGCTGATTTATCACAACAATTGATTTAATGACTATTTACTAACGGGTAGCCATGGCTTTAGTAACAACCCTCTTGAGGCCGAGCTCAGCCTTTCTGTAGTCGTCAGCAGTAGACTCCTCGACCTCCAAAGCGGCCATGGCGTCAGAGAGAGCGGCCTCAACCTTGTCCTTGGCATTACGCTTCATCTTGGCGGAAAGAACTGGGTCGGTGACGGTGGACTCAACAGAAGAGACGTAAGCCTCCAATTTCTGCTTAGCCTCGTGACGCTTGGCAAAGTCTTCGTCAGCCTTCTTGAAAGCGTCAGCGTCGTTGATCATCTGCTCAATCTCCTGGGAAGACAGTCTTCCGATAGAGTTGGAGATGGTGATGTTGGCAGAACGGCCAGTAGATTTCTCAACGGCGGTAACCTTAAGGATACCGTTAGCGTCAACCTCAAAGATAGCCTCCAAGACTGGCTCACCAGCTTGCATTGGTGGGATGTTCTTCAAGTCAAACTCACCGAGCAAAGTGTTCTCGGCACAGTTGACACGTTCACCCTGGTAAACTGGGAACTGAACGGTAGTTTGGTGGTCCTCAACGGTGGTGAAGGTTCTTCTCTTGATGGTTGGGACGGTGGTGTTTCTCTGCACAACAGGAGCGAAAACGTTTCCTTGCATGGCAACACCGAGGGAAAGTGGGATAACATCCAACAGAAGCAAGTCCTTGGTGTCTTCACTGGTGGATTGACCGGTAAGGATAGCACCTTGAACGGCAGCACCGTAAGCAACAGCCTCATCTGGGTTGATAGACTTTTCGAGCTGCTTACCGTCGAAAAAGTCGGAAAGAAGCTTTTGCACTTTAGGGATTCTGGTGGATCCACCAACAAGGACAACCTCATCGACACCGGCCTTTGAGGTCTTGGAGTCCTTCAACACCTGCTCAACTGGGTCAAGAGTAGATTTGAAAAGAGCAGAGTTGATGTCCTCGAAACGGGCTCTTGTGATGTTGGCAGAAAAGTCTTCACCATCGAAAAGAGAGTCAACCTCGACGGTGGTTTGTGTGACAGAAGAAAGAGTTCTCTTGGCACGTTCGCATGCGGTTCTCAAACGACGCAGAGCTCTGGCGTCACCGGAAATGTCCAGACCGGTCTTCTTCTTGAAGTCAGCCATGAAGAACTCCAACATGTTGGTGTCGAAATCCTGACCTCCCAAGTGAGTGTCACCAGCGGTAGACTTGACGGTGAAAACACCACCAGAGATGTTCAAAAGAGAAACATCAAAAGTTCCACCACCCAAGTCGAAAATCAAAACGTGCTTCTCCTTCTCGGACTTACCGGCACCAAGACCGTAAGCAATGGCAGCAGCAGTAGGCTCGTTGATGATACGCAAAACGTTCAAACCGGAAATGGATCCGGCATCCTTGGTGGCCTGTCTTTGGGCATCGTTAAAGTAAGCTGGGACGGTAACAACAGCTTTTTCAACCTTTTTGCCAATCTTGGCCTCGGCAATCTCCTTCATCTTGGTCAAAACCATAGAAGAGATTTCCTGAGGAGAGAAAGTCTTGGTCTCGTTGAGGTACTCAACCTCGATTTGTGGGTTTCCGTTGGAGTCCACAACTTTGAAAGGCCATGACTTGATGTCCTTCTGTACGGACTCGTCAGAGAAGGCACGTCCGATCAAACGCTTAGCGTCGAAAACGGTGTTTCTTGGGTTGAGAGCAGCTTGGTTCTTAGCAGCATCTCCAATCAAACGCTCTTCAGGAGTGAAAGCAACGAAAGATGGGGTAACACGGTTACCTTGCTCGTTGGCAATGATCTCCACAGCAGAGTCGTAAGTTGCAACACACGAATAAGTGGTACCTAAATCGATACCGATAGCACCTTGGAAAACACCGTCAGCCATTTTTGGTTTAGTGATTTTTTTTTTTTTTTTTTTAATTGTGTGGGTTGAAAAATTAAAAGGCCGGGTGACCCGTGATGAGGATTACCGTGGGATGATTTTTACCCAGGGCATCGGCATCATCGATGCGAAGCACAGATGATGACCTGACATTATTAATAGAAAAGATTGAATGTACGTCTACTTGACATCTTCGAGGCGAAGATGTGGCATTGATAGATCGATGAATTTGAACTTTAGGCTAACGTCTGCTGTTGTTTTCCCTGTACGTCTACTCAGCATCATCCAGCCGACGCGCAGGTGATGACTTTGAACTTCAGGCTAACGCCTACTGTCGCCTTTTGTGTACGTCCACCTAATCGTTTTGGACTGAACAATTCTAAATCGAAGACAACTCACCAACGTCAGCCATCTGCTTATGGCCTGACATTCCTGAATGTTGCGATTATGTCGACAGAACCATCTCTTGAAATCGTAATTTAAGGAGTACGCCTGAAACTCATTTTGTGATGTATTCCAAATCTGTTGATTCATCCTTTTCCAACAAGGAAGAGAACTGACAAAGTTGAATAGGCAGCTCTGAGACAAATTAGGTAGAAACATCCTTCCTGGGATGTTCTCCGTTATCAGTCGAAATAGAAAAAAACACAGCCACTATTAGCAAAATCACCGACAGAACAACAATACATCTCTCATTCCTTCATAGTATATTTAGCCTCGGTGATTCCGCGACCTACAACTACCCTTTGTATCACCATCAGAAATGACCTGACCTGTCACAATCTGGGGAATTTTAAGACCAGAGCCTAGAGTTGCATGACTTTTTATGCTGATTGTATTGTGTCTTCACGAAGCTTAGTCAATTTCAGACCAACCGGTACGGCTTCCAGTACGCATCATGCCATCAATCCTTACAGGCAGTCATAATAACTGAGGATTTAATCCCACCTGCCCTCTTGGGTTTTTCAACTTTATTATCATAACAAAATACAAATCAAAACCTAGTTTCCCGTGTGTCTGAATCACTCGGTATTCAATACCCATTCTCATCAACAAAACGCACATCTCAGGAAGAATAAAAAAATAGTTCACCTCATAGCTAGATCCGACCCACAATCAATTCTTCTCAAAGACAACCCTACCCTTCTGGACAGTTCATAGTGTAATGCGAATCGTCTGCCTCTTGAATGGTGACAAAATTTCACTGATCTCACTTGCCATACTGGGATGTGCCCCTCCAGCCTGTTTTGAGCGTCCTGTTTGGCGAAAGAACACTTTTTTTTTTCCAAACATTTCATTGCCACCAATAAAACCATCTTTGTCACTATCGGAGATTTCAGCAGCAACTTAACAGTTATATTGCAGTCCCCTGCTGCTCCAATGAGCCAAGTGACTCGAAAATGATTATCCCACTTTTTCAACGAGTATAGTCGATCCAGGGATAGCTGTGAGTCTTCAAACGCACACAGTTACTTCGATAACTACAATAAAGAGTACTTTTAAAGAAGCTCAACCCCTACGATTCGTCCAACAATAATCACTTCTCGGAAAATGATTGTGAGCATACTCGTGTTTCACGTCCAAGGGAGAAAACCGCTGGAGACCACCTATAGCATGTCATGACACCAAAGAAAGTCTTTTCACAGGGTCATTCATGACCAGATAAAGACCATACTTAAAACTGCTGCGAATCACAACCTACTCCAGAACTAATG
>JAJLWQ010000096.1:12214-26405 GCA_030570875.1 Citeromyces matritensis
AGAAACTCTTTTCCTGTGCTCGTGACGACGGTTATCCCATATACGCTCTGTCGAGAGCGGCTAGACCAACCGTCAATAGCTAAGGTAATGTAGTCGGAGTTATCAATGATTAGCTTGTTTTCTGTCATAGCCTCTTCTGAATACTGTTTCAGAAATACATCTGTAAACTTAGATCTACTTACTCCACTATAGCCTTTACGCCAGTAATTTAGGAATTCCCTGAACTCAGGAATTCACGGTTATGGGATTCTCTGAATAAATCTGGCTATGTTCTGTTTCTTCTTGCATCTGTACAATGGATACGCGTTAGTCAGGAAATCTGGTCACGTGATGATAAGGGATACGCAGTAGGAAGATCTAGTCACGTGCTGACCAAGCCAACATCCTTACAATTTATTGCGTGGTGTCTGGGTTCAAGAATTACGTAATGCATTGTTGTCACGTTTCATGGTGTATGGGTTCAACAATTGACAACAATTTTTGTCCAAAATTCAAATTCGATTTAATTTTGACAACAACAGATTTTGGTCACCTGCATTTTTGGTTATTTGACCCAACACTACTAGATCCGACCCACAATCAATTCTTCTCAAAGACAACCCTACCCTTCTGGACAGTTCATAGTGTAATGCGAATCGTCTGCCTCTTGAATGGTGACAAAATTTCACTGATCTCACGTGCCATACTGGGATCTGCCCCTCCAGCCTGTTTTGAGCGTCCTGTTTGGCGAAAGAACACTTTTTTTTTTCCAAACATTTCATTGCCACCAATAAAACCATCTTTGTCACTATCGGAGATTTCAGCAGCAACTTAACAGTTATATTGCAGTCCCCTGCTGCTCCAATGAGCCAAGTGACTCGAAAATGATTATCCCACTTTTTCAACGAGTATAGTCGATCCAGGGATAGCTGTGAGTCTTCAAACGCACACAGTTACTTCGATAACTACAATAAAGAGTACTTTTAAAGAAGCTCAACCCCTACGATTCGTCCAACAATAATCACTTCTCGGAAAATGATTGTGAGCATACTCGTGTTTCACGTCCAAGGGAGAAAACCGCTGGAGACCACCTATAGCATGTCATGACACCAAAGAAAGTCTTTTCACAGGGTCATTCATGACCAGATAAAGACCATACTTAAAACTGCTGCGAATCACAACCTACTCCAGAACTAATGATCAACTATCACATTAACTACTGAAAGCTATCATAACACAAGTAACAGATCACCGAACTTTTGTTATGGTGTGGAATGTTAGAGAAGGTGCCTTGTATTTTGTCACCAACACCGCTCTCCCCTTCAACTTCCCTTTCAATTTTTCAAAAACACTGAGCGAGTAAATTCAAGCTCAAAAATGTTGAAATCATGCAATGCCTTCTATTCTACATCTGCCCATGCAACGCTCTTCTATTTAATAACCACCACCTCAAAATCATGTACAGGAAAAAATACTGCGACCTACTTTGCACCATCATCATTCTTTGTGCTCTCAACTGGAGCACCAAGTCGTATATTAGATCCGGCTTCGGTGCCCCATCTGGAGTTTTGAAAGGATCCTGCACTCCACCATTGCCGTAATCCGCCAGTAGATGTCTGCAGTAGTTGAGTATGTAGTACGCGACAAGAAAAGTCCCGCTTCGGCCTACTCCTGCCGAGCAATGCACAACCAATAACCCATCAAGGCCAACGAGTTCATGCACAAGACGCGATAGTGAGAGAATACGATTGAACGAGTGCGGACGGTCATAATCTTTCCAGTCTGTAAAATGAACATGGTAAACCATTGTGTCACCAAGCGCTAATTCTGTCACTACGATGCTTTCTCCGTACGCAAAACTTTTTCCCTTTTTTAAGGATAAAGTCCCCTGAAATCGTTTAGACGAGTAGCTCGCGTCTTTCATCCAGTAGGGGAAACATTTTTCTTTCTCATTCTCCTTCAAAGGGGTAAGCATAACAATAACAATGCGATCTGACTTGCACTCGTCGTGACACATACGCCAGAAGTGGGGGGTCGTCTTTTCAGTAGGGCCCTGCGATACTATAAATTGTTTCAGCGGAGTTTCAAGCGACGATTGAAACGGAAGGTGAACATGAGATGCATTTATATAATTATGATATCCATCCTTCGTGATGAGTTTAACTCTGTTTCTATCATAGGGAAGAATATCCTTAAGTCAGCAGACAAAAATTCATGTACTCACCGCATATCTGTTTCCCTTGAATTTCAGCCCATCATGAAACGACCACACAGAGTGCTGGCGTTTGAGTCCATCCACAATTCTTCGCTGTTCTAATTCCTGGATCGCCTTGAACCTATCACAAATGGCTACTCGTTAGCTAAAGCTGAAGTGAACACTCACCTGGCACAGTCTGCTTGAGGAAGACGGGCAGATTAGCGCTCATACAGTGGTGCACGGATGCGCCTTAGGACTATCAATGGTGCACGGATTTCCTTCACATCAAAGTGCAACATCCTTTTGGGTTCTCTTTTTCCGCAACTAGTAAGCTTGATCTAGCCGCTACTTCAAATACATCATCAACCCCTTCGCCAGTGAGTGCTGAGCACTCCACGTATTTTTTAGCTCCGATTTGTCTAGCCACGCGCATCGCCGTTTCTGTTTGCACATGCTTTGATCCAGACCGTCGAAGATCTGTCTTTAGACCTACCAGAATTATGGGCACGCCCGGACAATGCGAAACCACTTCGTCAATCCATTTGGTAGAAGCATGCGTCAATGATTCAGGCACATCGACAGAAAACCCTATGAGAATCACATTGGCCTGAGCATATGAGAGCGGTCGAAGTCGCTCGTACTCCTCTTGTCCAGCGGTATCCCACAAAGCAAGTCTTACTGGCTTTCCGTCTACGCGGCAGTCCGTGACATAGTTTTCAAACACGGTAGGATGGTACTCAGTGGGGAACTCTCCTAGCGTGAAAACATATAGCAGTGATGTTTTGCCGCACGCCCCGTCTCCTACAATGACGATTTTCCGTTTGATGACATTCTCGTTCATGTTGATAAGTTATATATATATATATATGTACAGATGTAACCTAATGTTACACTGTGAGTCATCGAGGAGAGTTTCGTCGAGGAGTTAACAGGTGGTGAAGAAGCAAATAAGGGTGCCGATATTTTTATCAGATAATGAAAATCCGAAAAACCTGAAATTGATCCTTGTTTCTAAAACATGATGTCAATAAAATATGTGACAGTACGAACTTTTGTGTGTGAAACTACAATAAGGGGAGAAGATGATAGTAGATGAAATATACAGTTACTTTGAGCAATGGCTCAAAAACACCCTTAGAGAACAATGAAGGGTCAAATCACCGACTAAAGTATACATTGAAGAAATCTTGACAATTTGCAACAATAAAGATGATTTTTACACACAAGATATAAGAAAAAAGAAAGCCCCAAGGATAATATTTCCGAACCACGATATAGCAGCGAAAAAAAATTATAATATAGTTACCTTTAAATATAATCGTATGTACATAGTAGAACCTTTTCTATGCTCACGTCAAAAGAGGGAAATTACTGAGATCAGAAGTGAGTTCGCCGAAAGTGCGTAGGAAAACGTTTTGCGGTCACACTTCATCACGCGCTATCCTCTTCTCCCTTTGACTTTATTGTATCAACAACACCATCCTCTTTACTCTCAACATCCTTCTCGACCGATCCACCTTTACTCCCATCGTGTGAAGGAAGACGAGCGTTAGTAGCGAAAAGCCCTGAAATTAGGGCAAGCGCAGCGAAACCGATTCCCATATAGTAGACGTTGCGCAAACTTTTCATCATCTGCTCCTTCACAAAAATTTGCACATCGTGGGGTAAGCTTTCTACAACCTCGGTGGAGGCAGATAACGCTTCGGCGTTAAGGGATGCAAGTTTATCTACCATGGCGGGGTTCTCAGCCAGCGCTTTAGGGAAAATGTTTGCAAACGAAGAAGTATAAGTCGTTTGCGCAAGATCACTTCCAACTGCTCCTCCCAAAGCACGACCAAAATTGACAAATGCTGTAGTGAGAATGGTTCCTCCTGGTGTTTTGGGAGCAGCTACCTGGGCCGATAAGATTGATGACTGCATCTGCAGCCCTATAGAAACGCCCACCGGAATCAAAATTCCAATGGTCATTGAAGAGGAGGAATCAACTTTGAGTAACGACAATACACCACAAGCAATAGGGCCGATTATGCCACCGGCAACAAGGAACGGCTTGATGAACTTTGTCTTTTGGATCAAAATCCCACTAACGATGGAGGTGATGACAACTGGAATGATGAAAGGAAGCAAATCGATACCTGAATGCCAAGCGTCTTTCCCACGAACAACCTGGAAATAGACTGAAACATAGAGAATGCAAGCAAGAAAGTAGGCGAACGCAAACATGAGAGCGCACACAGATGCGTCAACCGGGATTGTCTTTACAATGTCTGCTGGGATAGTTGGATTCTTGGAGAATCCAAAATTCCAAATACAAAAAGCGATGCACACTAAGCCACCAATAGTGAAACAGCAAATGACGGCTGCTGATCTCCATGGGAAATCAGCTCCACCAAAAGTGAGTCCCAAAAGAACAAGTACAAGACCTGCCGACATTAAGGTGATACCAAGGTAGTCGATCATCTGTAGCTTTTCTCTAATGGATCCCTTGGGTTTGGGAGGATTGAAAGTGAAAAACAGGAAAATTGAGGCAACTCCTCCAATGGGTAAATTGATATAGAAAGCCCATCTCCATGTCACGTGTGTAGTGAAAGCACCACCGATTAAAGGTCCCAAGACGGATGCCACAGCGAATGTGCATCCAAAACATGCAATCACCATTGGTCTCTTTGCAAGTGGTACAATTTCACTGACAATGACAAATGCAAGCGACTGAATTCCTCCACCTCCTACACCTGCAAGTACTCTTCCTCCAATAAGCGTGTTCATATTTGGCGAAAGAGCACACATTAGAGATCCACCTTCGAAAATTATTATAGCTGCAAACATGGAGTATTTTCTTCCGAAAATGATGGAGATTTTCCCCCACACCATAGCCAAGACACACATAGTTAGCATGAACCCTGAAGTGAGCCAGCCAATCTTGTCGAAACCATTAAAGTCATTACCCACCGTTGTCAAAATAGCAGCCACGATGGTCTGATCCAAAGCCACCAGAAATAGACATAAAACAACAGCAGCTATACATGTAGCGAGTTTGACTCCTGTCAGATATTGATCCTCTCGTTTCGTCCCATCACCTGCATCACTTTCCATGAACTTTTCCATGAGATTCTTTTCTCTGTCGGCCCCTTGAGCTGACTCTGTTCTTGGCATGCTTAATTGTATGCGGCTGCAGACGAATATTTAAGGGGCATCGGGTGTAAGGTTTCGGCCGACATTAAATCCGGTCGGAGATTGCATAACCATTTGTAGCTTAGTAAGCGCGGTCATTGAAGCGAAACGGAAATGATCGCACGCTGTCCACTACTAACCCTTCCATAGCCTTATCGCCACCTTGGTAGTAGTGCATCTCTTTCTTCATCTATCTATCTGTCAGCCCTTTGCAGTATCCCAGATTCATTTCCTTCATTTGGGACACCCAGCTTGTTAATACAAATCTCTGTAGCTTATGAGTC
The DNA here is from genome assembly GCA_030570875.1 of Citeromyces matritensis. Lineage (NCBI taxonomy): Eukaryota > Fungi > Ascomycota > Pichiomycetes > Pichiales > Pichiaceae > Citeromyces > Citeromyces matritensis. Next base: position 17,846 of record JAJLWQ010000096.1, read on the forward strand.
TGATAACAACATCACCCCTTACTTTACCGCAGTTGGATAGGTTGATCTCTCGAAGATATCGGGCCACTTTGAGTGATGTAAGGATGGATATACTGATTAATTTGTCTGGATTTTATTGCGACGAAGCGGATCCTGCATCCAAACACCTTGTAGTCTTGAACAATCTCACAACATTTCTCTTTGTTACTTCATTCCTTGTAGTCATCCTATGATCTACGCCATGTCATTCCATCACGCTATAATCTATACTCTCTTGACAGCTGCATGCTATACACACCAACGATAGCCTACTCGATGATTTACGTCAGGGTGCAACTCTACTTTGCAGAATTGTGACCTTTCATTCTTCCGAAACGAAAATTCTTTTAAATCCGCTGTACGTGATTACTTTTGCCTCGTTTGCCTATCCCTTTTCTTTTCTAATTCTTTTTTTTTTCTAGGCATCTTATGCCACCTCCTTCAAGTAGCAGTCTTACTTTTCTGCTGCTGCGGTTAGTGATCGGAGACGTCAACTCCCTCGCAAGAGAAAGACAAGACAGCATGAGAGACCTACACACTTGGTCGTCACCACTGACCAAACAGAACCTGCTGAACGGAGACGTCAACTCAATCGTGAGAGAATGAGAAGACTCCGTGAGACACATATATCGTCTATTTCTTATAATCAGGTAACTGCTGGTTCTCACAATCCTCCCCTACAAGCCGATCAGACCTAACTATCTCACAAAAACGTCTGTAGTCCCTACATTGACGTATCTTCTTCTTTATTTTCCCAATCGTCATTCTCTTCTTCGTCCACCCCCAACCCCTCCTCGTAAACCGCCTCTTCCCCCCTGATCAGTACTTCTCTCCCCATTAATTGTTAGCTCTAGAATCATTCATCTCAATGTCTGAGGCAGACATTCTGCCCTCCCAACCTTGCAACGTTTGTAAAAAATTCCATCCCGATATAATCATCCTCAAATCTGGAAGCTGCAGAAGGTGCACCTATGCGTGACAACAACGCTTATCCTGGCGAATTGACAGATGAGTTCAGAGGTTTGATAAAAAGTTTGACATTCACAGAATAACTTCAAGTTGCCCGTTGTTCTCCCTTCATAACAGTTTAAATTACAAGAGTGCACGGACAGCGAAAGTACATCGGCAATGTCATCGATTCTTCACAACAAATTCTGTCATGAGCTGTTCAGCTTTCTAGAGTTACCGAAGAAAATGACGACTTGTCAAAAAAGCTGATTTTCGAACTCCTGAAACCTTCAAAGATCTTAATGTCCGTAAATCAGAGTCCTACGCTTCAATGATCGCACGACTCGACGGATTCCTTTTTTGATGACATTATTCTGTGGATTGTCGAGGAGTGAGAACATTAAAGTGAAAGAGAATTCGTTTGCCTATTCGGAAATAGAACTTGGAAGTTGAATGGGTGAACGATTTAGTGTTAACCGAGTTTCATGATTACGGGCAGCTGTAATGGCTTCAGCCATACTCGGGAAAGAACTAGTATTAGTTGATTCTATGCTCATACCCTTCGTCGCAACCAGACATCACCGTGTCAGCCATATTTATGTTTGAGTAAAACAGTCTTTTATCTATTCAATCTCTGAACTCAGCCTGGTGGAGCCCAATTTTATGCGATCCCCACAGCCTCTATATGTGTGATCAGCTTCTGACTTCTGATGCTTAGAATGGCACTGCACTGCATCATCATCGTGAACGTTGAATGATTGTGCGACAACGAATATAATTTATGTATATTCCACCTTCTCTATGCTAATCATACATAGTGAATAACTCTATTCAAGTACGTGATATCCTGCATTTCTTCTTTTCCTAATAAAGACATTTCCAACAACTGGTCATGGGTCATAAAGACTCTCTCCAACTACATCAAATAACTCAAGTGCTTCGTGTTCTAACCTTTGACTATCCTAGGCAACGTACCTCGTATTCACAAAATAAATGCGAATCCATTCAACAGAATCAAGTATGCAAGAAAAGCCTATCGGAACTCGTTCTGTATTCACAAATCTTTATGTAGTGTCAATCTCGCTCAAAGACGATCAATAGGCATAAGTTGAATATTGTACTACACATGCCAGCCTCCAAAGTTGTAGTGAGGGTCGGGCAAAATGAGCTTTGCAAAGACGGCATTGCCGAACTGATCGTGCACAATCTCAAAGTCAGTATACCCCGAAGTGGCCAGTTTGGTCTTCATTGCGTGAATCAGCTGATCTATTGTGAGAAGTGGCATCGCAATGCGCAGACCAAGGTACAATGCGTGAATCTCCACGGCAAGGTGACCAGCGAAACGTGGTTCCGCCAGAAGCTTGGCGAGCTCACTTCTGATTTGCAAAGTCGAGTAGGAACTGTGCCAGCCTAAACCCTCCGAGGATCCCCATATGGACGAGGTCCATATATTGCTCTGAGCGGGAGGTTTGATGGATGGAGATGGATCCATGAAACTGGGGACATGGAAGGTTTGCGAAGCGGAATTCTGCATTGGGGGATTCTGCATCGGGGTGGTGTCATGCACAGAAGCACGAAAAGATGGATTTTCATGCAGAGAAGCCTGTACAGGATTCTCCATACTACCAAAAGGCGAAAACATTGGCTGCTCCGGTTGGTTGTTGAAATTTGGCGATTTAATCATGTTCAACATCGCACTAGCTGTTGCTGCGTTTGAAGAAGCGTTCCAAGGCGACGAAACCGGTTTTGGCGGGGTGAAAGAGGGAGCCGTAGGTCCAAGTGTTAGATTTTCCAATTGACTTGTGGGTTTTGCAAGTGCCTTTTCGATGGGATCAACTTTTTCGATGGGATCAGCTTTTTCAATGGAATCAACTTTTTCAATGGAATCATTTTTTTCAAACTTCTTCTCTTTTTTACGCAACTTTTCCTCTCTCCGCTGCTGCTCTGAAGACTCTCTCTCCTTTTTAAGTCGCTCCTGTTCAAGTTGTCGAAGCCGCTGCTGCTCAATTTTCTTCTTCTTTTCAGCCTCTCTTTTCAATTTTTGTTCCTCCTTCTTTTTACGACTTTCAGCAGCTTTGGCCTCTTTCTGCTCAAGAGCAATTTTCTCCAATTCTGCCTTCTCACGCTCTCTTTTGAGTCGTTCCTCTTCCTTTGCAAGCTGCTGTTGACGTTTCTTTTCACGTAGCCGTTCCTTCTGCTTCTGCTTCTTCTCCTCCTTCTCCTTTTTGTGACGCTCCTCCGCCTCGAGCTCCTCGATCAGCTGATTCCGACTATCCTCAGCCAGTTTCTCCTTATAAGCATCCAAAAGCCGACGCCGAATAATACGGGATGTAAGGATCTGAAGCATCCGATACGTTTCTTCCACACGACGCTGCTGATGGTACGGTTCGCCCTCTTCGTCTTCATCGTCTTCATCGTCTTCTTCTTCTTCCTCCTCTTCTTCCTCGCCTTCTTCCTCTTCATCAAACTCGTCCTCTTCCACTCGTCCAAGTCGTCTCTGGTACTCAAGAAGCTCAGCCTCAGCTCGCGCATAATACTCGGGGCCCTGTCTCGACATGAACTCGTCAAAATTGGGATCAAACCTTCCCAACATCTCTAAAATTTGAGCCGGAGAAAGCTGGTCTCGAATGGCATTTGCAAGCTCCTGGTTCTGCTGAGAAATAGGCCGATCACCACCTCGAGCTTCTGAAAGCTTCTCCATTACGCTAATAAACTTCTGACCGTCATTGTTAAGCAGATCTTCCGCTACAGATACGATGCTCTTTGGCGGAGTCTGTTTACCAACAAATCCCAATAACGACTCAACAATATTTTGATCACGAGACTCTTCCTGCGAAGTAACCTCCCTTTTCGTTTGTCGCTCGCATTTCAGGTCCGGTACAGTGAAAAACTGGTCACCGTATATATGCCCATTCTGAAGAACAGCAGAGTAGTAAGTATCGTACAAAAGCTCCATTTGTCGTTCCAATGCACTTCGCTTACGCCCGCAAGACTTGCACGTACAACTAATCTTCTGCTCTTGCTGAACTTTCTCCAAGACTTCATTTTTGTCGATGCGGATTATCTCCTTACGTTGCTCATCAGTGAGCGAAACCCAGAAATTTTTCAGGTTATCACGCTCTTCCAAGTCTCCTGTATCCCACAGAGAGAATTTGCTTCCATTAGACTCCACATTGAGATCGCTCACCACCACGTCGCCGTTACTGTCTTGCTTTATCACTCGTGAGGAAGGATAGTCTGAGTCGGAATGCGATCTGCTCTTTCTCTTCTTTTTTCGATTGTCCTGGCCGTAGTCAAAGTGAACATTCTCCCCAGCAATGAATTGCTGTGGTTCACTCGTTGTCATCGTCTTGTTAGGATTTATTTCGCGGAAGGTGTTTGGGTGTAGGGTACCGACAGCTCGAATCGTGGTGACTTTGTTGGAGGGTAAACATCGTAGGGGACTGGATTTAATCGTTTGCAGCTGAAAAGTCATTTCACTACTTGATTAGATACTAGATGTTTACTAAGCCGAGTTTGTCAAAAGTCTTTCTTTGGCTCATTGATTATTGGCGGTACTTTATTTTCAACCGCTCTTGAATAGTCTTTTCTGACAGTCCAAAACCAGAAGCCACCTTAAAGCACTTTTTTGTGAAAATTGACCAAACTACTTTAGCCTCGCAAGTACTACAAGAATAACTGAACAGTGGCTTTGAGTGATCTATACATCGAGGCCTTTTCAATTCAAGCTGTAGCATTACACCATGTAAGTCCTCATCAAAATTTGGCTTACAGCATTTTTTCTTGTGCGAAAGACGTAGGAGATTGGTGTTACACTTAGTTCGCTAGATGCATGGAAAGCCTCGCTCTGATTAATGGCCGCCTTGGACACATGTCTGCTCTTGTATTGAATGAAGCAACTTGACCATAAGATATCCAGCAATGCAACTCGCTGACTGCTTTATTTTCCTATTGTTTTCATCATGTCGAACGTTTCTATCAAAAGTCACATTCCTTAAGCACTAAACAGGTCAGATCTTCTTGACTCGCTATCAAAATGTCGAAAGCATTGTATCCCCTTATCACTCTTGAAGTAGGGAGACTCAACTGAATATCTGTAAACTGTAAAGTTTCACTCTCCTTACATAGTCATCGAAAAAGCATGTCTTAATTTGGGGAACGACTTGAAGAGCAAAGGAAAGAAAACTAAAAAGAGCGAAGAAACAATTGATACTGGTAATTCGGTTAACTGGTTGTTAAAAGCAAAAAATCACTTGGTGTGGTCCAGATTTTCCTGCATAAAATGCTTCGAGGATAGTAACCTTGCTGTTCAGATCGCAAGACCAATTTTTTTTTTTTTTTAGGGATGGCAGTCTAGATCGTGCCATACCTCATCGTGCATAGACATAGCTGAAGTAACTCAGCCGATCGCTTAATATGCTGGCAGGTTCCCTTTAGAGTCCTAATCATTCTTCACCAATTTCTTGTGAGTATAAGACTGCGACTTGGTCCACTCTGTTAAAAGCAAAATATATTCAATACTTGCAGCATTCTACTTTTTTTTACGCACCTCTTCGAGCAAGTCACGGTTCTGATTCATCAGCTCTTTCACCGTTTCCGATAACTCCTCAACCTGCTTGTACAAAGTAAAATGCTCCCAGTTGACGCCCATCTCAGAAGACTTTTCCACATTTGGAGAAATGCGGTTGACTTCGTTTTTAAAAGTCTTAAAATGAGCCAAAAACTCTGGATCTTCCTCTTCCGCTTTTCTTTGCGCTTTGATAGAGTCAGAGATTCTTTGTTCCTGTTCAACGTGAGCATCTTCGTTCAAGCTATCTTCGAACCCATCGGTGAGGGACCATTCAGTGTCCACCTCGTTTGCGTCGTCAGCCAACCCATGCATCCTGTTGTAAGAGACACGTCTCGCATTTTTCGTTTCCTCCACAGCCACGTACACCAGGAAAGGAGCATAAACGACAAACATCACGACGCGGTTCATCGTTTTGAATGCTGAGCTGTTCATGCACCACCGGAATGGGATCCTGAGAAGAAAAAGCTCAAGCAGGTTTAGCGGTGGAACGAAAACGTGCTCATCCGGTGCTCTGACATACCTCAGAGTTTTTTCAGCCACAAGTGCAAGATACTCGCTCGTAGAGTTATCCACCACGTTTTGGTAAGATGTGGTATAGAGAGCAATCAAAAAGTTGAGAAGAATGACGGTGACCAGGAAGGTGAACAGATAATACAAAACTTCTGCATACGGTGGAGCAAAATGGGCAAAAGCCTGAAACTGCGGGCCTCCAATGACTGTTCTCAGTAGCGTTCTCAAAACCAAGCTAGATGCTTCTCTTTTACCGTCAGCGGAATCCAATCCGAGGAAACCTTGAATAAAGCCCACAAGGACCAGCATGAGGAGGAAGAAGAAAATGGCGGAATCTTTCATCATTGTCTTTACGATGACTAGAAGGACACCAACAAACTGGTTTGCGTCGAGGTACAAAAGCAAGCGACACCACATGAATGGTGCGGCGCATGACATTATTCTGTACGACACTTCATTGAGCCAATCTTGACGAGTTGAAACAACCTGATGAAGCGCAGCAAAACGGAAAGCAATAGACATACCCACAATGGCGTACAGAGTATCGTTGAACACATTCCAAAACGTCAAGTAGTTCAGACCAACGAGATAAACTTTCTCGATTTGGTCTAGAACGTAACTCAGTGTAAATATGTAAAAGATGATCTCCCAAATTGAGAGACGGCCACCTATATCAGTATTTACAACTACGGTGTAGAGTGCCAAGAAAATAAACGAATACATGATCTCCAGTGTGCTCTGGTAGGAGGGGGACTTGATGCGGAACGGATTGAAGTGGAAAGACAACCTGGTATTACCAATGCCCTGGTATAGGACATAGTGCTGCGGGTTGCTGACCGATTGAACAATCCAACCTCTCCACATCCATTGTATGCATCTCTGGTAGCCAGCAGAAGCGATTACGATGGTGGAGTGCATATCGACGGCAAGCTCCAAAGCGTTTTGAGGCTCTGAGTCTTCATCGTTGAGGCAAATGGTGTGCCGGAAGCAGAGCATATGGATAAAAAGATAATGATCATCTTTTTCAGCCTCGATGATTATTTTTGCCAACTGCTGTGCCGCAACGGCCCTCAGTGAGTACAATGCGCTGTCAGAGAGCTCAGTAGTAGAAAGTTGCCAGTACCAATCGCAAACTTTCAAAAGACAAAAGATCAAAGATGATCTGTATTTTCTCGAAGATGTATTCCTCGCACCATTTCCCTTACCACCAGCCGCGTCGTAAGCAGCCTGAATCACTTTAGAGTTGAGCAAAGTGGAACTGGGAGACGTGACAAATGATTCCTCAAATCGCAAGGGAATCAGCTTGTCGATGAGATGCTTCAGATTGAGCGCGATGCGAAAGTTCTGTCTTCCATTGGGAGCACAGTTGACGTCTGACATAAGGTCAGTTCGAGTCGTGGGAGGTGAAGTTGCTGCAAATATTTTTTAGCAAGTCCCTTTTTTCGCCTATAAAACAAAACAGAATCGGAGCTGCCGAGTCTGTTGAATGAGTTGAACTACGACGATGTGTTCAAGGCATTTCTGTGGTGCATCACTGATGTTTGTTGGTAAACGTCTCGAAAAGCAGTCAAAAAGTTGGTTCTAATCTGATCTATGTGAATTTACCATAGCTTTATCTGGATTGAGACCTTTTTATACGACTTAGTACAAGCTTGCCATGATACTTAACAACCTCGCGAGAAGACCTACAATGAGTTCAGATTTCTCGTCCTATTGTCAGAATGTCAGCATACGATGTGTTTGAGCTTGCAAGGATAGAGTTCATGTGACTTCGGTACTTTGGTATATCCTTATGGAAGAGAAGTTGTGAATTTAAGTAGTATATTGGTAAGGTTGGCTTAGAATAAGCCGTGGCCGATTTAAGAGTCACATTACTGTTAATCTTGAGTTCTGGTCTAGGAGCACGTAGCATAATGTCTTGTGCTCCAGTCTGGCGTTACGTGTTCTCATGCATCAAAAGACATTACTACAAATATGTGCATATGTAAGTGTTGGTTGAGGATCTTCTGTTAGATGATCATTAGTCTATATAAACAGTTCTCATGTACTTTATGTCTTCAGTAGGGTAAGTAGAGAGCTATAATAGGATTAGGACCTGACAGTATTTGATCAATCTCTGGGATAAAGTCCAGCCTTTTAACTTGTATCTAAAATGAGAATTATTCAAAGAGGTTTATTCGAAGCTCTCTGCGTGTACGTTCTAGACATTCTCAGGGATCACAATCCATTGTTAGCAAAAAATAACGTGGGTTCTTCGAGTTGCATGATTCTGTCGCTCCTATTAACTTGAACCCAACCGCATCAGAGATGAGTAACCCATGAGATCGTAATTGGATGGGACACAAGTTCAGAATGAGCTCCACAAGAATCAATCAGATTTATATATCCGCTGGATGAATTTTCTAGGAGAATTTCGTCTGACGGTTACAAGTACAGAACCAGGTCCTGGACTAAACAGACTGTACATAAACCATTTTCAAAAAATGCTGAGGGCAATGGCTAATCTTAGTCTAT